>JAWZYU010000106.1:656314-716314 GCA_038380435.1 Ryuthela nishihirai | reverse complement strand
TCGAGATGAGATGCATCTATATGGTGAATTCTTGCCCCCGACTCTAGATAGTCACGGCTTTCCGTTAACTTGGTAGTGTCGTGAGACGGAACCGGGGATTGCCGTGGTTGCTGAACATCAGGCAACAAATAGTACATTACCTATATATAGACGATTTTGAATGATTCACTGACTGCTGATTGACAGTAGATCACACTAACTCTAACTACGATAAAAAATGGTAGAGTTATGAAAATTTGGACCTAGGGGTAATCCGGATCGTAGTGCTCGAGAAAAATCCGAGATGAGACCTACGACGTGTCCTTCTAGGTGAAATGGCGGTCACGTAGACGTCAAATCGCGATCAACGATTTGCAATTTTCTTGTTACATAAACGTGTTAATTGGTGTCTGGAGTGTTTGGGGATGCAGATATCAGAAATGTTACGAAAAAATAAGAAAAAAAAGAAATTTTGGATCCATTGATGTCAAAAGTCACATTTAGATCTACCTGCTAGAGAGTTACAAATTGGTCCCTGATTTTGGGTCATAGATCTCAGAAATGTGAAATTTTAGATGTGATGGGCATGGCAGACGGTAGCTCTTTTGAAACTCTTTATGAACTTGAATGCCTGCTCTCAGGAGAAAAGATTCTGCCGCCCCTTTCTTCAGATCTGATCTTAAATATCAATGATTAATTTAGCAAATTTAATGTCATTTTAAAAAGCAATTGAAATTCGTCTGTTGAAAAATTGGTCATACTTGCTCGAGTCAACTTTATTGCACGATGGTCGTTAGTTTGCAAATATGCTGCCATAAAAATAATGCCCCCAAATACGATTGCACAGGTGGTAGCCCTGCCCCAAGTGATGTGTCCTTCGAGCTCAAGGATTAAAATATATCTACCAATATTAGAGGGCTAAAAATTGGGCTATTCCCAGCAGTAAAATACAAAAATGCACTGGTTTCCATAAATTAAGGAAAATCTCTATGCTAAGTCAATGGGAAGCTAACGTCAAAGCTCTATAACTTATAAAATAAGTTTTTTATTTTGAAAATTGTGATTGCAGATAAAGATCTCAATCAAATAAATCAATATCTCGATTTTCAACAATATTTGTTCAGTATTTAATGAGTTGTGGAAGTTTGAATATTTAACAACAGCAATGCCAGTCTTAAGAAACTTATGCAAAACTGAAGAATAGTAAAAGAATACACAAAGTTCTAAAATACAAACTTATTTTGTTAAACACTTTAATATAATACTTATTACTAAGTTTTAACTAACTTTTGAAGTCAATTTTTGTGGCTGGATTTGTTATCGCTAAATATTCAAACTTCCATAACTCATTGAATAATGAACGGATATTGTTGAAAATCGAGATATTGATTTATTTGATTGAGATCTTTATCTGCAATCACATTTTAACTTATTTTAAAAGTTATAGAGCTTTGATGTTAGCTTCCCATTGACTTAACATAAGGATTTTCCTTAATTTATGGAAACTAGTGTATTAAGGATGTTCATATATCGGGTTTTGCATTCTGCATCAAATGGGTATCGTAGTGATGGGCTAGGAAGGAAGAAATTGTGAACGCACTGACTGATTTCTGGTTTATTAATATATTTCTGAAAGAAAAGAATTGCTACTTTGACTTGGGGGAGGGGTCTTAAAGTGTAATTAAAATATTTCTTCAGGTGTGCATTTGAAACAGGAATTTTTTCCGACAAACTTTTGATGATTTACGTTTTTTCAGTTGTCTGAAGCAACTTTTCTTATAAACATTAAACCCAATGAAAAAAGCATTTAATTGCTCCTGATAAATAAATTGCCGACTGTGTTTCTGCTTCTATGTTTTGGTTGATTGATGAAACAAATAAGAGTGCTCTTGTGTTATAGTCAAGGAGTGCCCAGATGGGGGTTGTCAAAGGTTCTGGACCCCTTCCTCCGAAATCCCATCGTCTTCTACGAACTCTAGGACTTGTCTACGTGCTTTGAAATCCGAAATAGTTGTCTTTGTATAATTTTATTTATCCCCATGCCCTGCAGTGTTGTCTTACCCGTGCATTCTGAAACCTAATTCTAATCTTTGGATATTTTATAATTTTGTTAATATATTTGAGTGCAATTCTTTTGCAAATGTAACATCTAAGCTTTTATGTAGTCAACAAGCTTTTGTTTCTATTGTATAATTTCAAACTTTCATGGGAATATAGCATATCATTTTAACCTTTACTGTTTGATGGAGTGTTTTAATAATTGGGAAACCCCACTGAAATCTTATTCTCTGACCTCTACCCTCTCTCCCCTAAACTAAATAATGGGTATGGGCCTGACTGTAGCTCATTATATTAAGAACAGAAGATTAAGCTGAAGAAGATTCAAATCATCTACTTCTTGGTATTTGTTCAACTTTTGAAATTTCCACACCAAAGCGATATATAAAACAAGCAAATAGTTGTAAGTTGTCAACAAGATGAAAGTATCCGTTCCTGTTACGATTAGACTGTGTGATAAGTATACCTAGAAAATATATATAAAAAGGTAAAACAGTACTTTACTTTTTCTAAAAAAAGGGTTGGCCAATATACTCTTCAAACAGAGTACGAGAGAGAACAGAGCGTTAAAATTAGCACACTAATTATAGTGTGAAATACGAAATATTTACTGATACACCTGTTCGTTAACTGATATGCATACCAGCTAAAAAAAGCTGTGGTAAATATGTATATGTATAATTCCAATAACGTCGTTAATTCGTTTATCGAAGTGGCAACATATGAGAAAGACAGTGCTGCAGTATATGAGAAATAAGAAGTCACACATCTCAATGCTTTCGATGTTTTTTTTTTGTTTTAGAACGGCCCAAAACACATGTGAAGAAAAACCTTCAGTGCTGGAAACAGGGCTATATGCAGGATGTTCATATATCTTACATTGGAATCTGCAATAGTTGCTGGGTTACATGGTAGAATGAGAACATTGAATTGTCATGGAGCAGTGGAACCTGTTTCCGGAGAACAGGGGCGTAACTGGGGGGCGGGTCGCCACTGTTCTCCGGAACAGTGGATGGATCAGCTCTGACAAGGGCTCTGCCACTGTTCTCCGGAACATGGACAACATAGTCCAGTGCACTTCTGCACTGGACTATGTCGACGAGAGTAACAATCACTTGCCCCAGGTACAAATTTCCTGGTTATGCCATTGTCAGAGAAGCCCTGTAGTTTTTTGTTTAATGACCGTGAACAAATGCATCAGTGTTGCACAATAAGTTGTTGCACTGATTATTGATTCAAAAATCGAATTAAAAGCTAATCTGAGTTCTTGGACAACTATTCCCATCAAGCTGCCAACTTCAACTGTATTAACTTCAACGTACAAACCAGTACACATAGTGAGCTGTAGATAGCACGTTAATCAATATGAAGTGTAACCAACAATGATTAACAAATGCCTTTAACATAACCAAAATAGCGATAGATAACTTGATTGCGAGATTATACGCATCGAAAACTTACTTTCTGACTGTCCCTTTCGCATAAAAAAAACATTATGTAGGTTGGAACTTTATTAAATAATGAAAGTACATTCTTAATTATTAATTAAAAGTGTACAACACAGAAGGTGTTGATGTATTTGCATTCAAATCAGCATGTGAGTGCAGGCAGCGATATATGCAAATGATTAGGTTTCCAAGATAAACACTTGGTATCTTTGGGAGATCAGTGGCTAATTGGAGATCGGAGATTGTGTAAGGATATGCGATGTTCCAGGTAATATATTACCCATTACCGTCTCCATCTGAGAATATGCCCAGTTGACATAAGTAAAAACATATAACAAGCAAACCACCCGTGGGTGGGCCCCTAGAGGCTAACATAAAACACAAGCTGAAAATAGCAAATATCGTGCACAAGAGACTTAAAACGAGTAGCTTTCCTCAGAGAAACCATCATTTTTGGCCTCTTGTACTTATTGAGCACATTATGATCATAATAAAGCAAAAAAGAAATAATCTCATTAGGATTGTTTTTAACAGCCTCAAAGAATCTTTTTGAGATGTGTTTAATATGAGTATATGTGGTCGATGCCCAAGTCTTTATGAAGTTTTCTGTTAGTAACAAACCAAGGGGCATCGATCGCAGATCTTAAAATTTTATTTTGCAAGACCTGAATTTTGCATATATTTGTGGGGTGGTGTTCGTCCATATAGGTGAGGCATATAAGATCATAGGTCTAATAATAAGATCATAAAGTAGAAATTTATGATCAATCGTTACAATTGAGTTCCTCCTAAGGAGCGGGCCTAATTGGCCCCTAAGTGAATTCACCTTGGAGACAACATTATTAATGTGATTGTCCCATTTTAGCCTCCAATGGAAAATGATTCCGATGATATTTCACTGAATCCTGCCAGTCGATAGGATTATCCTGGAGTTGGAGGCAAGTGGGATTCTTGGTACATTTGCCAGTAAAAAAGATGGCAGAGCCCTTGTCAGAGTTGATCCTAATCTTTCATCTGTCATACCATTTTCCCAGCTCGGTCAAGCTACACTGAAGCCTTTTCACAGCAGTAGCAGGACAAGGGAGGGAGATAGCAGAGTTAAATCGTCAGCGTAAAGTGCTAGATGAATGCGATCAAAAGGGAAGTCGTTCATATATATGAAGAGTGTAGGGCCCAAGAGGGAACCTTGGGGCACACCTGCTAAAATAGCTCTTCTCGTAGAAATAGAAGATTTAATATGGACTTGAAAGGTCCTGTTGGATAAATATAATTGAAGAAGACATATAACATAAGTCCAGAAGGTTCATCAGCTTGGATTAGCTTGTATAATAGGCCATCCAACAAGAGGTGGTCAAAGGCTTTGGCCACGTCTAGGAAGACAATAACAACAGACTCCTTTTTATTAAGGGATTCAGTGAAATTCTCAACCACCCTAAGGATCTGATGTTCAGTAGACCTGTTTCGCCTAAAACCAAACTAGGTTTCAGGCAGAACAGGGTGGCAGCCGAGAAATTCGCCCAATCAACTTAGTAAAATCTTCTCAAAGAGCTTACTTAATGAGGACAGCAAGTTAATGGGATGATAACTGGATGGGATGGTAGGATCCTTTCCTGGCTTATGTAACAGATTGACATAAGCATTTTCCAGGTGTCAGGAAACAGATGATGATGAAGTAAATAATTGAATATCGAGCAGAGATGTACAATG
Source organism: Ryuthela nishihirai (assembly GCA_038380435.1). Taxonomy (NCBI): domain Eukaryota; kingdom Metazoa; phylum Arthropoda; class Arachnida; order Araneae; family Heptathelidae; genus Ryuthela; species Ryuthela nishihirai. The sequence continues at coordinate 711,122 of JAWZYU010000106.1, read as the reverse complement.
GCTTTCTTTGGGAGATGTTTGAGCATCCAGTTTGATATTCGTCCTGGCCAGAAACTTTGTTCAGTTTAAGGCGTTTGATAGCTTGCTGTAATTCAAGCGGTGATGTAAATTTCACTCTGGTTCTATCCACCTGATCAAAATGGATTAGGGCATCCTTCACCTTTCTACAGGTAGGATGGTCAGAGAGATCGTATTTTTCCTGAAATTGTAACTCAAGGGCATCCGCAAAAGCCTCGGATTTCTCCTCATCACTAAAATTGAGACCAGTTTCTCCATGTATAGGGGGAAAATTGGGAAACGGTTTCTTCAAGGCTTTAGTCAATTTCCAAATGGAATTGTCAATTGAAAAAAGTGATTCAACTTTTTATTCCATTGGTTGCTCCGAAAAACCTTGAGTTTGGATTTAACCTCAAGTTTCAGAGAGTTGTAAAGCTTTTTATCAGATGTGAGTCTATGTCTCTGCCATGCACGTCTTGCCCTGTATTTCTCCTTGATAAAATAGAGCTGCGATGGTAGAACATAGAAATCTCGTTTTGGTGTAAAATCCACACTAGCTTCACTTTTGGAAGTCAGCAACAGGTTTGTAAAATCACTGATGACATCATTGATGGATCTACTATTTGTAAGTTGGTAGGACCCAAGAACCTTATTGTTCACAAGAATTTTGAAAAGTTGCCAGTCTGTCCGACTAAACGAACATGTCACAAGAGTCGTGGAAAGGTGTAAGGTCAGACATACCAATAAATGGTCTGAATTAAGCTGGTTAACGACACCAAGATCATAGTTTGGTAAAAAGTTTCCAAAAATGGACAGGTCAAGGACGTCTGCCCTGTGTCGAGCATTGAAGGGGTAGAACGTCAGCTCACAGGGAGCATCAACTATGAATCCCTTATCAGTGGTATATTCTAATAAAAGATTTCCATTACTGCTGCAGGTCCTTGAATGCCAAATGGTAATTTTGGCGTTAAGGTCACCTTGCAAGAACAGTAGGAAACTGGAGTCAAAGATAGAGTTTAAATCTTCATACACAAACCTGGAATTTGGTGTCTTATGTGCTGCAACAAGGTGTGAAGTTCCCAAGCTGTTATCTAAAACGGCCACAGCAGTGGCTTCAAGAATAATGAGGTTTAAAGTAGGTAAGAGATGGTGGTGAAGTGACCACTTGATCATAACAGCTGTGCCTCCTCCATTGCTATGCGAGAGGTCTGTACGACCTCATAGTTAGGAATTTTAAAAACTTCTTAAGCACACAGATGTGTTTCGCCAAGTAAGACGATATCTGCCTGGGTATGTCAAAAAGAAACGTAACTCAGGAAGATCATTTAATATTCCATGGCATTTCCAGAAAAAGATCTGGAGATGAGCCTTGAAACTCAGAAACAAAAGTAGAAAGTAAAGCATCAAAAGCTTTCATGCCAATTGTAGGTTTGGCCCTGAGGCCATTGGCTTTCTGGTAATCAGCCATATGCGACTTGATAACGAAAAGAATCTTCGAAACACTGAAACTCTTAACTAAGAAGAAGATATCTTTGAGATCATTCAGTATATTAGTATTCAGTATGTTAGCGTCATCGCCAATAGGTGATTATTCCTCAGAAATCTTAGCTGTTTTAGAAGCAGGCTTGGTTTTATTTGTTGCCTTAGCTGCATTTACTCTACAAGAGGCAGCTGTTGCATGAGATAAATTTGTAGTTACCGGAGAACTGATAACTCTCTTCTGTGGGGACAGTGATTGGTTTAGTACCAGTGTTAGTCACCGTTTCCTTCTTTGGGAAATGACCACACCCTTTGTAATTAGCGATGTGTCCAAGCCCGTAATTTGCACATTTCGGAGGACTGTCCTCTTTCTTCCAAGGGTTGGGTTGTTTTACCTCTGAGCGGCACTTTTTTGCACACCATGGGCTAAATGGCCAGGTCACATGGGCCCCGAAGGCTCAGAGAAGGTTGGGGGAGGGGACCCACTGGAACAGCTGTTGGGAGACAGATGGTAGCCTCCCGTCAAGGCCATCCAGCGTGTTCTTTAACGTGCGCAGGGTATGACTCTCCCACACACGGGGCCACGGCTTAACGTCCCATCCGACGGACGGCGGCCTTTCCAAGCCCATCGGTGTCCCCTACTGACCGTGGGCAGGGCGGGGAATTTTGCGGAGATAAATCTCAACGCTGACCCAGCTGGGACTCGAACCTGGGAACTACAGATTACGAGCCTGGCGCGCTACCGACTGAGCCACCCCCGCCCCCCTCTTTCTTCCAAAGACAGTTCCTAGTCATATGGTTTCCTGCACATTTGACGTAGCGAGGTCGCTGCAACAAAGTAGTTTGAAGCAAGCTACAAAAGAGTGTTGATAGCAGATATTGAGGACAAAATGTAGAGCATACCAGCATGCCCCTTTTGCGAACCATCTCAGCAGCTGGACGTGTGACAGCATGGTTGGATTGTAGAGCTGTATGAAGCCAAATAATCTATCCTCTGTATTCTGTATCGCTCTCTATCTGTAATCACATGTGGGCCTCAGTGCAAAAACTTTTGGAAGTTGTTGGCACCATTCATCTAAAGAAGGAACACAATAGTTACACTGGTCAAGTAGTGCCAGATGCACACAGCACGGGTGAATCTCATTACTCAGTGGCAGGAGGTAGCAGATCCAATTGCAACCATAGCTACCATTTGATAAACTGAATTGCTGCTATAGAAATTCCCATCATCACCAAGACAATTTCCAGGAGACTGGTAGATGCGAGTTGCAGGATTGGTGTCCATTGCATAGACTGACCTCGACTGTGTACTGCAGTAAGGCGTGGCTGGACCTGATTTGGGTTAGATCTATCCGAAATGTGAAATCTTGAATAGGTAGGAAAAGACAGCTGATTGCTTCATCACTTTTGCAAATAATAAACTACCAGATTATTATCATTAGCAATTTTTTTAAAAGGGGATTTTTCTGCTGATCCTGCCAGATCCCTGTGTCTACCAGCAGCTGATTGAGGGGTATTTTTTATTTGTACTATTCAAAAAATTTTTTTGTGCGCACTCATTATGGATGCTAAGAAATGAAGAAATTTTGCTCATGCTTTGAGCAATATCTTTTGTTAGAATGTCCAAATTTTTCTCCTGTAATTCAATTTCAGTAAATGTTAGACCGCTGTTTCAGAAGGAATGTCCATTTAAAACGATGATATCTATTAATATTTTACGTGACTGATATATTAATCGAATATCCCAAAAGCCAGACTATGACTGACTGACGGATGACTGACAAGGGATCATGATAATTCTAACCATAATGCAGAAAAGGTAGAACTCTGAAAATTTGGACCTAGGGGTAATTCGGGTCTTTCATCTCGGGAAAAATCTGAAATTTGACCTTCGACGTATCCTCAAAGGTCAAATGAAAGTTACAAAGAGATCAAACATTGATAAAGGAGTGGTGAAAACGTGAAAATTTGTGCCTGGGGGTGTAGATCTCAGAAATGTTACAAAATTTCAGATTAGGAGGGTCCTTCGAGGCCAAAGGTCAAATTTAGATCTACCAGTGCTAGACAGATAAAAATTGGTCCCTGTGGGTATTTGCAGTCTTAGGATGATCTCAGAAATTTAAAATTTTGGATGTCATGGGTTCTCTAACATCAAAGGTCAAATATATATCTACCAGTGTTAGAGGGTTAAAAATGAGTGTCCTGGGGTATTTTGAATCATAGATTTAAGAAATTATGTCAAAGTTTGAATGCAATGGGTCCTTTGAGGTCAAAGTTCAAATTACGCTATAACATTACTAGAGAGCTAAATGTCGGTGAATAGGGCTATTTCAAGCAGTAGAACTCATAAATAATAAAGATGTCCAGATCCAGTGTTGCATTCGAGATCAAATTGGCATCGGGGTGACAGGCTAGAAATTAAGAGGTGGTGAAGGCACCTATTGATTTGTAATAAATATATAAGCATAGAAAAAATGTTAATCAAGGCATTGCTGTATATTTGCAGTGGTGTGCTGTAGCTGGCTGTTAACAGTATTCAAAGATCAGCAAGCAATGGAACAAAAAAAATGAGTTCATTAAAGAGCAGAGAATGATATATATATATATTAATTAACAAACTATATTGAATTTGTATTAAATTATTATATTTTTACATTATTATAATTACCAACATATTTTCCACGAAAGATTGAGAGTAAAAGAAGTGCAATATTTCTAATATCCTCACATCATTTAGAATTTCATGGTAGAATGTACTAGTTGTTAAACATTTGGCAGCACATCCCCACATACTGATACCCAAATAAAATATGAAACGAACAAAAATGTCTGAAAAAATATAGCACATGATATTTAAAACAACATGGCTGCATTTTAATGGGGAGGATTGTCAGCACATCCTGGCCCTGGCAGATAACTAAAAAATATGGGCAGACAGAGTTTTGCTATTTTCACACGTATACCTATACAGGGTGAACCTGAAAAAGTGGGCAAAACTTTACGGGGTGGTAGAACGCAGCTATACGAGCAATATTCGTCATAGAAAGTATGGGCGGAACGCAAACGGCGAGCCGCTAGGTGGCGTTGGAAATGGTATAAAAGGGTCGGTCCTCGCACCCCACGGCATTTCTACCGTGGATTGCCGAGAGGATGGCTGGTTATACTAACCACGAAATGGCGGATAAGCTCTTTTGAGCAATTTCTTTGAGCATGTACCTCAATTACATTCCTGTTAATAAAATGTTTTCTGAAGTATCTCCTCTCCTTCTTGTGTTCATTCTTTAAATGTGACAGTGCAAAACTACCCTTTAACTTCTCACCGCTTGCGTTCCGACCATACATTCTATAACGAATATTGCTCGTATAGCTGCGTTCTACCACCCCGTAAAGTTTTGCCCACTTTTTCAGATTCACCCTGTATATACACAGTCGTATCAGAATAATATGAACACCTAAAATAGATAATACCCCACCTAGGTGGTTATATTATTCTGTTACGATGGGGTTCTTTGTTTCAGTTCAAAGGTTTTTAAAGCTTAACCCTGATGATTTTTACAATATCGATGGTTTAAACAGGGAGTATGTTAATCAAGAATTAGAGAGAAATATATGGAAACCTAATTTCTAGCATCCTTAGTAATGCTTACTATTTCAAACCTGTGTACTGGCTGATAAAAATAGCAATATTCAATATCTGACTCTAAAAAAATTATTGCCATGGTTTAGTATTTGTTACTGCACCTAAAATTTATCACATGACATGAATCAAGATTTTAACTGGAAAGAGATTCTGTTTCAATTCGTACTCAATAGTTTCTTGACTTCCCATAATTTTCAAAATAACTGCTTGTTCCATCTCAATCACCGTCTTACTTTTTCAATATTTGTACACTTTCTTCATGAAAGATTCTGAAATCCTTCTTCAAAAATATTTGTGGACTGAAGAAATCACATAAAATATATACAGTTTCCAATGTAAATGGTAATTTTCCTAAATTAAATTTTAACAAACAACCTTTAAAATGTGTATGAATTAATTAAATAGGCCGATGTTGAAATTGTTTGGGAAACAGTTGCACTCTAGAGAGGTTAGCCCATAGAATATAGTTATATAGATTAGAGTAATAATATTCTACTCTATGTACCTTGAGCACTTATAAAGGATTCAACGAAATTCTACTCTTATTTTTCAAAATTTTCACATACAAAATTGTAACTGTTCTCTAGCAAAGATGTAAATTAAGTATAAACCAGGATTTTTCATATTTATATTGGGTAATTTTTAGTTTCCTATATTCAGATATTTCATTTTATGAAAATAGCTAAAAATTTGAACATTATTTCAGTGTTAGGAAAAAGATACTCCTTTGTTCCCCTGCTCTCAATGAGTTTGGTCAGCAGCATCAAGTATCCATTTGGCTTAATAGTGTTGAGAGTTTGGTACCCCTGTTCAGTTATAAGCATAGATGGTTATAACACTTATGACTTTTTATCTCTGAGTTATTTGTGCTGAATTTGAAAAGTCTATTTTACAACCTTTAGCAATGCCATAATCAAGATTAGCAGATATTTTTGAAAGGGGGAAGGAAATATTTTTACTTATACTAATATTTTTAATGAACAAAAATTTTCCATGGGGGGGGGGAAGAAGTGAACGTCTTGTCTTTTGGTTATACCATTGCTCTTCAGTACAGTTTTCCATGTTTCTACGACTGATGCAAAATTGGTTTGCTATCCTGTAAAATATGAGCTATGAGATTTTAACAAAATGTGTGAAAGAAATGCTCTCTAAATTCTATTCTCACTGGACCAAAAGATAACTGCCATGCTGCTGAACACTTACTTTAGCATCATCAAAAGTTTTATTTTTTGATTCAGTCAGCGATCTAGAATATATAGACTTCTTATACATTGTTTTCTGTACCACCACTACGTGAGATTGGGAAACTTGGCATCCATAACACGCTAAGGCAACGTTGGCAGTCGCGTTTTACTTGCTTAGATTTTCTCCCCTAGATTTTGCCAACTCACTATAATTTATAGAAAAAATTTCAATTTTTACAACTCAGCACAATTTTACCATGTCGCTTCCAATTTTGCCAACTTTCCAAGATTTTGCCAACTCTCCTTAATTTTATAAAAACAATCCCAATTTTCACAACTCGTGTATTTTACCAAGTGGCTTCAAATTTTGCCAATTTCCCTAGACTTCGACAACTCTTTATAATTTTACAGAAAAAAATCTCAGTTTTTACCAAATTACTTCGAATTTTGCCGTCCTAGATTTTGCCAACTACCCTTTATTGTACAACCCCCCCCCCCCCAGTTTTCACAACTCACTTGTATTTTATCAGGTCACTTCGAATTTTGCCAACTCCGACTTATTTTGAGGGATAGCTACGCTCCTCACGGAGCTATTCAAATTGTATCGCAATGGCCGTCTGTCTGCCACTCTATGTGCAGTCTATGTATTCCAGATCGTTGGGATCAATCAGTATATTTCTCAGATTATTTTATCAGACTACTTCCGGCAATGAAAAGTAAATTTCGCGTTTTTATTTGATAATTTTCAAAAATTTTACCAAAAGTCCGTGTAATTAGTTTCAGAGAATCAATAACCATAGCAGAAGTATTGCTTTCTGGGTTGGGAACAAATTGCTTTGAGAGGAAAAAATATTAGTTTAATCCGAAAAATCCCGTTATCAAACACTCAAATTTAACAAATGAGAGATTGTGTAATTCAAATTTTGACCTTTTCTTGATGCATTTCAAAGAAGTCTCAGTTTAAGAAGAAATTATTTTTTTTATGCTGTAAATTGGGCCTATAATCTCGCATCCTCGACCAATCGTATATCAGGCCTTTCAGTGGTTGCACAAGGTAGCGCTATTAGAAGTGCTCTGAACAGTTTTTCGGTCCTACGCCCCCAATTACTACGAGCAGCTATTGACCTAGGGTTAAGCTTGACGTAGGTTGTTTTTTCGGCTTTTTTTTTTCCTAACTAGAAATAATTTTAAAATGATGGACGGAACAACAGAAGGCCCTCCACAGGATGCAACACGAAGATTACAACCAAAGAAACAGACTCTTGATGATGCTTATGCTGCGCCTGCAAACTTTTTAGAAATAGACGTTATCAACCCAATTACCCACGGAGTCGCTAGAAAGAGGTACACCGACTACGAAGTACGGATGCGAGTAAGTTAAAAAGTTATTATTTCTGAGCATAATTAATACCATATATTTGATGATGTAAATATAATAATAACGCAACCTTAAAATCATCGACGTGAGAAAAGTATAAGCTTGATAGGGATATAGCACAATTAGGTCAGTGCTAGACAACTTTTTAAGATTAAGCAGCAGGAAGTGGTGTTAAGCAAGCAATAAAATAGCAATTTTCTGTTCTATTTAGCATTACCCTGTTTCTGCACTCTAGCAAAGGCTTATGCTCAGAGTAGTGCAACATCTGTTGAGAAAGAGGAATGTATAGTTGCTAAGAATATGGCCAATAATAAACAGTAGCATCCAAGAATTTGTTGTAACTGATTTAATAGAAATACAGCATTCTTCTATATTAATGTTAGTTGTTTCCTATAGAAGCTTTCCCTTGTGCAATATAGTTATCTGCCTTTTAGATTTTTTTCTCAGTTTTGAATTTGTTTCTTTTTTTGTAGCATGTAAAAAGATGGTTTTGATCCCATTTATAGTTGATGTAATATATGTGAGTAGCTGTTCACATTTAGATATTTTAGTTTCTACACACTAACTGTTCAGGATTTAAGAAATGGAACATGGAATTTAAACAATTGCTTAGGTCTCTCCTAGTTTACTGGTCTTCTCTGTGATGTATTATATTGACAAGCTTCTGTCAGACCTGTGACAAGAGGCTGCTTTCCTCTGACCTCTGTGACAAGAGGGTAATTCAGTTTTCGTTTTTTTTTTGAGACTATTATACAACAGTAGTAACTGAAAATATGTATAGCCATTTTTTATTACTTTAAAACTGTTCATTCAGTCATTATTAAAGGCATTTTGTTTTCTCACTGGAAAGTAAATTGTATCTAATTTAAAATTTTGAAGGTTAGGAAAATTGCAAATAAAAAGCTTGTTCAGAAAGAAACCAGTTTAACTTTTCTAAGCCTCTTTTATTTATACAATGTGACTACTACAAAGCTGCTAAAATGAAATGTATTTTTTTAATTTCATGTGAAAACTGATTTAAGAAAGATTAAAGTTTTAAGCATAGCACTGCAAAGCATAATTTAAAATTAAATTGAAGTTTTTAATTCTCTATGACACTTTTAATTCTTTATGACATTTTTAAGCACTTCAACACATGGACTATGCTATCAAGTATCAAAAGTTAAGGAGAGATTTACGTACCCTACCACAGAGGATGGGTAGTAACGGGAATCTCCGGGATGCTTTCGGTGACAAATTTAATAATTGACGTTCTTGCTGGCAAATTATGTCTCAGTACAGGTATTTCATGCTAAATGTGATTTTTTTTTTTCAGAAAATAGTATAACAAAAATTCTCACAATTTCTAATCATAGTCTGTAAGCCACTGAGTTACTGTTATGAGCAGTGGTGTACCAGAAGATCTTTATTAAGGCAGAGTTCTCTTGATATTACAAGTGATTCAAAATTGTTGGCAAATTAAATTTGTTTCAAAATGAATCAAAATTCTGGGAAAATTAAAAAAAAATATGATATATGTACAGCCATTTAGTCCATTAATGGTGTGAAAAAAAGTTCTGCTCAGAGGTAAAAAGAATACAACTGTTAGGAGAATGTGGACATAAATAAGACTTACTTTTTCTAATTGAAAGTTGTGGAAGAGATTATTTTTCATCATCATCCTCAAGTAGCCATGGGCTACGGAGGTCCAACCAGACCGCGCAGTTTTAATTCTCCAAGCATATCTGTCCTGAGCTACATCTGCTGCATCCAGCCACTGCACACCAATTCTAACAAGATCCTGTTTGACATTGTCTGCCCACCGCATCCTAGGTCTCCCCCTCCTTCTGGGGCCTCTAGGCACACTGTTCATAACCCTATTCGCCAATCTATAATTATCCATACAGGCAACATGGCCAAACCAGCGGAGTCTCTCTCTGTACAATATGCTGCGTAAAGGAGGTTGCAGACTCCTTTGCCTAACCTCATCATTAGTTACAAAGTTAAACCACTTAATACCCAAGATGCTGCGTAAGCATCTAGAATCAGAAGCATCTACTTTCCTGTTATCTTGTTTACACAGCGTCCAAGTTTCACTACCATAACTAACCCTAGAAAGAACCAAGCTATTATACAGTCTAATTTTAGTCTTTAGGTGTATACGCCTATTTCTCCACAATCGCCATAGATTCTTAAAAGTCCCGGCAGCAATACCTATTCGTCTGTTAATCTCATGCCACACATCACCAGTATCTGTTACATAGCTCCCAAGGTAATTAAACTGACACCTGCTCAAGACTGCAACCATTCAGATTAACTGAATCACAACCTGCCTGACCAATTTTCATCACATTAGTTTTCTCTCTGTTTATAACCAAACCTACTCAACTACCAGTCTCATCAACAGCTCGAATGAAAGAGTTTATCTCATCAATATCATTTGCCAAAAGGGCTAAATCATCAGCATAATCTAAATCAGAAATTTTCGTATCTCCAGCCCATTTAAGGCAAAAATCTTTCCCTTGAAGTGAATTTCGCATAACATAATCAACAACCAAACTAAAGAGAAAAGGAGACAAAATGCACCCTTGTCGAACACCAGAAGTAATACTAAACCAATTGCTAACAAGACTTACCAACTCTCACACATGACTCAGTGTTATTATAGAGAGCTTTCATTATGTTAACTAACTTGTCTGGTATACCATAAGATCTCACAATCAACCACAAATTATGACAATCAACAGAGTCGAAAGCCTTTTCGGAATCAAAAAGCTAGCAACCAAAGGTTTCTGAAACTCTAAACATTTCTCAAGAATCTGCCTAAGTGAAAATATCTGATCCACACATCCCCTACCACTTCTGAATCCACATTGCTCATCACGCAATTGACTGTCAACCAGATTCTTAATTCTATTAAGCACAATCATGGAAAGAACTTTACCTGGAACAGAGAGTAGGCTGATACCCCTATAGTTATCACAAGAACTGCGATCACCTTTTTTGAAAATAGGGATAACAATAGCTCTGGTAAAATCTTTAGGAACCATGCCTTTATCATAAAAGTTATTCAAAATTTCAGTCATCCAAGTGGTAACCGAAACATTCCCAGCTCTGAGCATTTCTGTAGTAATTTCATCTACCCCTGGGGATTTATGAAGTTTAACAAAGCTATAATGACAGGCTGGCTCAGTTGGTAGTGCCCCAGGCCCATAATCTGCAGTTTCCAGGTTTGTGCCACACCTGGGCCAGAATTGAGATTTATCTCTACAAAACCCCTGCCCTCCCTAAGATGACTGATGGGCGTGGAAAGGCCATCGTTTTCCAGATGAGATGTTAAACCATGGCCCCATGTGTGGCAAAGGCATACCCTACACACTTTAAAGAACATGTTGGCTGGCCTTGGCAGGAGGTTTCCATCTGTCTCTTAACAGCTATCAGTGAGTCCCCCTCCCCCAACCTTATCTGAGGTTTCAGGGTCTTTGTGATAAGGTCATTTAGCCCATTTTGCACAAAAAAGGGCCACTCAGAAGTAAACTCAACAATACTATATATTTCAATATATTATTTTTCTGGGAGTTTGAGGGATCATTTTCGGACCTTTTTTACATTGAGAGATAAGACTATTTTGATGACCAAGTAGTTAGTGGGCTTGGTTAATAAAAGGGACCTGGGTTCAATCTTCAAATATGGCATGGATTTTTTCTTGTGTAGCCCTTCTACTCTGTCTCGCCTTTCTGACCTATTGTCTATGCCACATTATATTAACAGGCTCCTGTCAGGGGGGAGTGGATTTTTATGGCAAGCAGCTGCTTGAGTGATAATTTATTTTTATAGGAGAGCGATAAAGTACTTAGCCTATAGAATATATAGTATAAAGCCTGCAGAAATCAAGATACTGACAACCAAGCCAAAAATGAGTAAATTGCTTTAGTTTTAATTTGTAACTCTACCACTAGCCTTTATTGAATGTGTTTATCACAGAAAATATATTTAATTTAAAACTTAAAATTTTTTTCATAGACTGTACCATGGAATCAATATGACATCAGCAATATTTGAGCATAGGCAAAATTTTAAACTGACATATTTTTATTATACTAGCTTATATTAAATATCAATTTTAGTATATATATGTATGTGTGAATTGATCCCATGATACTATTTAAGGCCAACTTGTTACAATATGCACCGAAGAACCTAAACATTATGACCACTTGCCTAATATGATGTTGGTCCTCCACATGCTGCCAAGACAACTCTTATCTGGTGAGGCATAGATGCTACAAGATTTCTAGAGGTGTCTTGTGGTATCTGGTACCAACACGTTATCAGCAGATTCTTTAACTCTTGTAAGTTACATGGTTGAGCCGCCGCAGATCAGATATGCTATTCCAATACAGACTACAGATGCTCAATTGGATTGATGTCTGGGGAATTTGGAGGCCTGGGCAATACCTGGAAGTCTTCCTTATGTTTCGTGAACCATTCTCGAACAATCCGGGCAGTGTGGAATGGTGCATTATCCTGCTGAAAGAGGGCACTACTAGAAGGATATACTGATGCCATGAAAGTATGTACCTGGTCTTGATGTTTAGGTAGGTGGTAGACATCATAGTTTCTTGCACATGAATGATTGGACCCAGGGTTTCCTAGGAAAACATTGCCCAAAGCAATACACTTCCTCCACTAGTTTTTTGTCCCACAGTGCATCCTGGTGCCAACACTTTCCCAGGTAAACTATGCACATGTATCCGGCCATCCACGTGGTGCAACAGGAAACAAAATTCATCGGACCAGACAGCCTTCTTCCAATCATTCAGAGCCCAGTTTGATGCTCATGTGCCCATTATAGGGGCTTTTGATGGTGAACCGAGGTTAGCATGGGTACTCAGAGTGGCCTGTGGCTATGCAGCCCCATTTTCATCAGGGTTTGATGTACTCTGTGTTGTGGCACATATTCCCGTCACCAGCTTTCAGATTATGGGCAAGTTACACCATAGTATCCCTTTTGTTGGTTCATACCATATGGGATAACCTTCACTCACCTCTAGCATAGATGAGCCATGATCAGCCCACACCTTACTGGCAGTTTGGTTTTTCACTCCTTGGACCACTTTTTTAAGGTATTAACCACCTGGAAGGAGAACTATGCACCAATCCCCTGTGATGATGCATAGAACCAGCCAGGCCTAGCACCTAATGTCCGATCCCGCCTTCTCGTGTTGCAGACCGTTAGTACCTTTCAAAAGAGATACTCTCTTGTGGAAGTGAACGGAAGGGGAGGGCTGCCAGATTAGTGTGGCCTACTGATCTGGCAACTATGGCTACTTTTCTTTTTTTTTTCCTACCCTGCTGAGGAGTGGTCAACCACACAGGGTCCTGGTGCTGACCACATAAACCCACTGGACAGATATATGGCTCTGAGCTTAATTATAGATCCTGATTTTGCTGCACTGGTGGGCTTCTGTGGAGGGAAAATCTTCTGCTGTGTTTTCTGTTTGTTTGTGGGTTGACAGCCCCATAAACCAGCTGATAAACTGGAACCAGCAAACCAGCTGATAAACATATCCTGTGAATAGATTCACAGGATATGTTTATCAGCTGGTGGATAATCCTGAGCAGAAGTCATCGCAGGCACCTGAACTCTTTGTTCTATTGGCATCGTCAAATTCTACATTGGAGGAAGTCTTCCAGTGTAGATGGCTTCAGCCTTTAGTGGTGGGGAAACGGGTCTTTGCCCCATGTCTGCGATCAGGGGGCTGTTTGATATTGTCGGCATTCCCTCTCTCAATAAACATAGTTTCTTTAAACATCCCACTAACCATTTTCTCTCCATAGGTAGTTGGAATGTGAGGACTCTGCACAGAGATTTTTCTCTTGATATCCTCACACAAGAATTCCACCATTATAATTTAGATATTCTCGGCTTGCAAGAGACCAGATGGACAGATAAAGGTCAGATTCTTAAAAAATAATCTTAAATTTCTCTTTTCAGGGAGGGACGACAATAAGCATCACCAAGGCGTGGGTCTGCTTCTCAGCAGACATGCTAGTGATGCCCTTCTAGGATATGAGTGCATTAATGAAAGGTTTCTTACAGCAAAATTTCAGACAAGCGTTAAAGACTTGAATGTTATCTGCTGTTAAGCCCCCACTGAGGATGCCGATGAGGATGAGAAGGATAGGTTTTATGAACAACTTCAGGATATTTTGAATTCTGTCAAGAAAGGAGATATTACCCTTGTTCTTGGTGACTTCAATGCCAAAGTTGGTACTGACTCGGACCTTTGGCGAGGAGTAATAGGCCCTTTTGGTATTGGTAACTGCAATGGGCAACGTCTCCTACAGGTAAGTAAACTCAATGGATTCAGAATAACTAACATTTATTACAAACACCGCGACATACATAAGTACACATGGTTTCACTTGATGGGCTGCAAAAGAATATGATTGATTACATATTAATTAACAGCAAATGGGCTAGTTCTGTTAGGAATACCAGGACATATAGGGGAGCTGAAATTGGACCTGACCATTACGTTGTTAAAAGTGTGTTGCAACTTAAACTTAAAAAGTGTTGTGCTAGGGTTAAAAAATTTACTTTTAATACTGAAGCTCTGAAAGATCCAGTTATAGCTAAAGCTTACCATGATAGGTTACTTAGTCATTATGACAGTCATGGTATGCTTACTACTGAAGTTGTGGAAGAATGGGATCATTTTAAACAGGCTTTTTTGGACACTAATAGTACTCTTTTAGGAAAAAAGGAGCAGAAGTGGTAGAATTATCTGAGTGATAAGGCACTTGAGCTTATTTCGGAAAGAAAGAACTGCAGGAATGTCCTTAATCAATACCCTACTAGTCCTAATAGAAAGCATTACAGAGACCTTAATAAACTTGTAAAGGATCAGTTAGCTGCTGATAAGAATCTTTGCCTTGATGGTTTGGCTGACAAAGCCGAGGAAGCAGTTAGACAGCACAACAGCAGGGAGCTGTACCAGATAGTTAATGTTTTGTGTGGTAGAAAACGGACAGGTATACAGGGATTGAAGGATAAACAAGATAAGGTTATAGAAGGGTAGGATTCTGTCATGGCTAGGTGGGCTGAGCATTTCAGTGATGTTCTAAACAATGTTAGTTCTACTCCCATTGTTTGCAATGATGATAGATGCATTGGTGGCTTTAATGTTGGCCCTATAACACAATCTGAAGTTATTTTGGCTGTTTCTAAACTTAAACTACATAAATCCCCAGGGGTAGATGAAATTACTACTGAAATGCTTAGAGCTAGGAATGTTTCGGTTACCACTTGGATGACTGAAATTCTGAATATCTTTTATGATAAAGGCGTGGTTCCTAAGGATTTTACCAGAGCTATTGTTATCCCTATTTTCAAAAAAGGTGATTGCAGTTCTTGTGATAACTATAGGGGTATCAGCCTACTCTCTGTTCCAGGTAAAGTTCTTTGCATGATTGTGCTTAATAGAATCAAGAATCTGGTTGACAGTCAATTGCGTAATGAGCAATGTGGACTCAGAAGTGGTATGGGATGTGTGGATCAGATATTTTCACTTAGGCAGATTCTTGAGAAATGTTTAGAGTTTCAGAAACCTTTGGTTGCTAGCTTTGTTGATTTCAAAAAGGCTTTCGACTCTGTTGATCGTCATAATTTGTGGTTGATTGTGAGATCATATGGTATACCTGACAAGTTAGTTAACATAATGAAAGCTCTCTATAATAACACTGAGTCGTGTGTGAGAGTTGGTAAGGTTTGTAGCAATTGGTTTAGCATTACTTCTGGTGTTCGACAAGGGTGCATTTTGTCTCTTTAGCTTGGTTATTGATTATGTTATGCAAAATTCACTTCAAGGGAAAGATTTTGGCCTTAAATGGGCTGGAGATACGAAAATTTCTGATTTAGATTATGCTGATGATTTAGCCCTTTTGGCAAATGATGTTGGCAAATGTTTGACAAATGATGTTCATTCAAGCTGTTGATGAAACTGGTAGTAGAGTAGGTTTGGTTATAAACAGAGAGAAAACTAAAGTGATGAAAATTGGTCAGGCAGGCTGTGATTCAGTTAATCTGAATGGTTGCAGTCTTGAGCAGGTGTCACAGTTTAATTATCTTGGGAGCTATGTAACAGATAATGGTGATGTGCAGCACGAGATTAACACTAAAACACATGAATTAACTAACATTAATATGAGAATAGGTATTGTTGCTGGAACTTTTAAGAATCTATGGAGAGTGTGGAGAAATAGGCGTATACACCTAAAGACTAAAAGTAGACTGTATAATAGTTTGGTTCTTTCTAGGGTTAGTTATGGTAGTGAGACTTGGACACTTTGTAAACAAGATAACAGGAAACTAGATGCTTTTGATTCCAGATGCTTATGCAGTATCTTGGGCATTAGGTGGTTCAACTTTGTAATAATGATGAGGTTAGGCAAAGGAGTTTGCAACCTCCTTTAAGCAGCATATTGTGCAGAGAGAGACTCCATTGGTTTGGTCATGTTGCCCATATGAATAATTATAGATTGGCGAATAGGGTTATGAACAGTGTGCCTAAAGGCTTCAGAAAGAAGGGGAGACCTAGGATGCGGTGGGCAGACAATGTCAAACAGGACCTTGTTAGAATTGGTGTGCAGTGGCCAGATGCAGTAGATGTAGCTCAGGATAGACTTGCTTGGAGAACTAAATTGCACGGTCTGGTTGGATCTCCGTAGTCCATGGCTGCTTGAGGATGATGATGATGAACCAGGAGCACCCTACAAGCGTTGCCATCTCAGAAATGCTCTGACCCAGTCGTCTGGCCATTACAATTTGGCCTTTGTCAAACTCACTTAAGTTTGCTGCGTTTCCCATCTGAAGAACAAGAATAACACTGATTAACAGAGCTCAGTATCAGATGTTATTTATACCTTTTCATGACCTTCACACGTGCTGTCATTTACTTGCAGATGTTTTGATTTGCATAAAGACATGCTGGTCATAATGTTTTGGCTCTTTGGCATACATAGTGTAAGAAACGTATTTTTAAAGTTTTTAAAGTATGAATCTTATGCTTAATATCACTACAAATACAAAAATATGCATATTTAGGAATATAGTGAAAGTTTTTTGTACTCTTGTAAAATACTTTATAATATGAAAAGTTATACTTTAAAAACATTTTGTACCCACATAAATCCTTTATATCCAGTTTATTTTCTTATGGAATATATTAGTGTTTACATAGTAGAATAAGCTCCAGTTATGATTGTTCCTCTTTAAATTTAATTATATGTGATCAAGGGAGTTTATTTTCCATAAATAAGGTAAAGAGGATAAAAAGCATAAGAATTTAGTGGTAAATTCTGGAGACCAGTATTTTTGGCTTAATGACATTTAGATTTGCTAGTGCCAAACAGTCAGTAGTGTTTAGTAGCAGACATGGTGAGTAGATGTGAGAACACATGCACATAGTGCTAGGGCCAGACCATACCACACATGGTCCACACATACCACACATGGCAGGGGTGGCTCAGTCGGTAGCGCGTCAGGCTCATAATCTGTAGTTCCCAGGTTCAAGTCCCAGCTGGGTCAGCATTGAGATTTATCTCCGCAAAATTTCCCGCCCGCCCACGGTCAGTAGGGGACACCGATGGGCTTGGAAAGACTGGTGTCCGTCGGATGGGACGTTAATCCGTGGCCCCGTGTGCGGGAGAGCCATACCCTGTGCACGCTAAAGAACACGCTGGATGGCCTTGACGGGAGGCTACCATCTGTCTCCCAACAGCCGTTCCAGTGGGTCCCCTCCCCCAACCTTCTCTGAGCCTTCGGGGTCCATGTGACCTGGCCATTTAGCCCATTGTGTGCAAAAAAGTGCCGCTCAGAGGTAAAACAACCCAACCCAAGCCGTGGACTTCAGAATTGCTCAGTCCATCCCTGCCCTGAGCTGCACTTTGTTTTTGTACAAGTGGGCTAAATGGCTAGGTCACAAGGACTCAAAGTTGGGCAACTGTTAGGAGACAGATGGTAGCTTTCCACTAAGCCATCCACTGGGTTTAATGTGCACAGGGTATAGTTCTTTTGCACACAGGGCCACAGCTTCCCAGCTGAGGAATGGCAGCCTTTTGAAAAGCTATTAACTGCTGCTAAATCAGAAATAACATGCTTGGAAGAAATTGCCTTTTTTTATTGTTATATTAATATTTATCAGTAATTGTGATTTTTTTTTAATACACATTAATAAAATTTTTTAAATGAAATTTTTCTCAAAAAATAAACATTTTTCAATTCAATATTTCTTCTGCTGCCAGGAGAATGTGGGGGCCCACATTTCATTGTGAAAAAGTTGGCAATATTGCACAATGCTATTGCACTACAAAAGAATCTCTAAAGAAATTTAATTTATAAATAAAATAGGACAGCAAGCTGGATATAAAATTAAATAAAATATATAAAAAGCAATATATATGCAGTAAAGATTTGTAACCTATTCCTGTACAACCCCAAGGAATTCAGTAAAAAATACACAATATCCTTCCCATATCATGTAACTTTAATACACTATAAGATTATATAAATTTCAATTAATTTCCAATAGCTATAAATAATGTAAAAACATTAATAGTGAATGATTGCAACAAAGCCACCCTCCACTGAAAGAGTGTATTTAGTGAAAATCATGGACCCCAGAATAAACTCAAAAATAATTATAGAGGTAAAACTTATATAGACAACTAGAAGAAAGATTAAAATAACACGATACTGATCTAAAAAATAAAACTGGCATACTGCACTAACTCAAACTATAACCAACATAATTTGCTTATAACCCAACTCCCATACAGAGTCATAGCAGCACCTCCCACTAAATACTGATTGAAATATGGCAGAAATATTCTAATTTCCATCAACAAACCTTATATATACATATGTATTTTACCCTTATTTCCAGCATGGAATCTCCTCTGCCTCAGGGACAATTTAATCTGGGAATCAACAGGGGCCTCTTCATTAAAAAACTAATATCGTCTAACTTCTGCTATCTAATCATCTGCTCGAGGAAGCTGACAGCGAAATGCATTGCAGGAATGCATTTAACATCTGATTTTAAATTGCACATAATGGTAACTGTTTGAATGTATTATGTTGCTGCACACTAATGTTTTAAAGAAATTATTGAAGTGGGAGTTAAAGAGTGCTTAGCTCAGTCAGGGCTTGGAAAATTCCAGATGCTAACAGAGAAGAGAGATTCACAGCAGTAAGTTGTTCCAAAAACAGAAAGTAGTTGGAAGCCAGTTTTCTGAAGATTGGAATACTTTGCTTCTGGGATTTGTTTCCAAAAGTCAGTTACTAGTTATGTTCTGCTTCCGCTGCAAGTGCATAACTTGTGTGTACTGCACGAAGAGTGATGACGCAGAGTCCAGTTGCATCATACATACTTGTTTAAAACAAGTTTTGATTATGTTTTTGTTTCTTTGTAATCTATTGAAAACAGCAATTTCAATGGTATACTTCTGAATTTTATACTTCTTGGGTCTACGGGAAGCCTACTGTTTCCTCTCCCAGATCTCAAAAGGTTAATATAAAATTTTAGGAAAATTGGCAATGAAACCCAATATTGTCTCGGGAGCCGCAGTTTGCCTACCTTTGGTATATATCTTGTATTTGCCTTATTGAATTGTATTACAATTCATATAATTTTGAAATATCATATTAGGCATGTAATAACTGCATCAAAAAGTGGGCTCTGCATAATGAGTTAAAAAAAAAATTGGTTATCCCAACTGGAATTTGAACCCAGGTCTCCCAGAAGCATGCTGGGAGACCTGGGCTCAAATCCCATTCATGACAACCAATTTTTTTCAATTCATTATTTCAAGTGTTTCTTGTTTACAGGATGTTTTCCTGTGATAATATACAATGGTTTCCATAAATTAAGGAAAATCCCGATGTTAAGTCAATGGAAAGCTAACGTCAAAGCTCTATAACTTCTAAAATAAGTTTTTTTGTTTTGAAAAATGTGATTGCAGATAATGATCTCGCTCAAATAAATCAATATCTCATTTTCTCAACAATATATATTCAGTATTTAATGAGTTATGGAAGTTTGAATATTTAGCGATAACAATGCCAGCCACAAAAATTGACTTCAGAAGTTAATTAAAACTTAGTAATAAATATTATATCAAAGTGTTTAATAAAATAAGAGTGTATTTTAGAACTTTGTGTAAAGAATTCTTTCACTATTCTTCAGTTTCGTATAAATTTCTTAAGACTGGCATTGCTGTTGTTAAATATTCAGACTTGCATAACTCATGAAATCATCATCATCATCATCATCCTCAAGCAGCCATGGGCTACGGAGGTCCAACCAGACCGTGCAATTTAGTTCTCCAAGCAAGTCTATCCTGAGCTACATCTACTGCATCTGGCCACTGCACACCAATTCTAACAAGGTCCTGTTTGACATTGTCTGCCCACCGCATCCTAGGTCTCCCCTTCTTTCTGAGGCCTTTAGGCACACTGTTCATAACCCTATTCGCCAATCTATAATTATTCATACGGGCAACATGGCCAAACCAACGGAGTCTCTCTCTGCACAATATGCTGCTTAAAGGAGGTTGCAAACTCCTTTTCCTAATCTCATCATTAGTTGCAAAGTTGAACCACCTAATGCCCAAGATACTGCGTAAGCATCTGGAATCAAAAGCATCTAGTTTCCTGTTATCTTGTTTACAAAGTGTCCAAGTTTCACTACCATAACTAACCCTAGAAAGAACCAAACTATTATACAGTCTAATTTTAGTCTTTAGGTGTATACGCCTATTTCTCCACACTCTCCATAGATTCTTAAAAGTCCCAGCAGCAATCCCTATTCGTCTGTTAATCTCATGCCGCACATCACCATTATCTGTTACATAGCTCCCAAGATAATTAAACTGTGACACCTGCTCAAGACTGCAACCATTCAGATTAACTGAATCACAGCCTGCCTGACCAATTTTCATCACTTTAGTTTTCTCTCTGTTTATAACCAAACCTACTCTACTACCAGTCTCATCAACAGCTCGAATGAAAGAGTTCATCTCATCAACATCATTTGCCAGAAGGGCTAAATCATCAGCATAATCTAAATCAGAAATTTTCGTATCTCCAGCCCATTTAAGGCCAAAATCTTTCCCTTGAAGTGAATTTCGCATAACATAATCAATAACCAAGCTAAAGAGAAAAGGAGACAAAATGCACCCTTGTCGAACACCAGAAGTAATGCTAAACCAATTGCTACAAGCCTTACCAACTCTCACACACGACTCAGTGTTATTATAGAGAGCTTTCATAATGTTAACTAACTTGTCTGGTATACCATATGATCTCACAATCAACCACAAATTATGACGATCAACAGAGTCGAAAGCCTTTTTGAAATCAACAAAGCTAGCAACCAAAGGTTTCTGAAACTCTAAACATTTCTCAAGAATCTGCCTAAGTGAAAATATCTGATCTACACATCCCCTACCACTTCTGAATCCACATTGCTCATCACGCAATTGCCTGTCAACCAGATTCTTAATTCTAGTAAGCACAATCGTGGAAAGTACTGAATGAATATTATTGAAAATTGAGATATTGATTTACTTGATTGAGATCTTTATCTGCAATCACATGTTTCAAAGAAAAAAAATTCCTACCATTTTTGACTGGTTGGGGGTTGGTTTGCAGTCAGCATATGATCATGTCTTAAACATGTACAATGGGATCCCATTCCTGGGGACATGGCTGGCTACAAAATAGTCTTGGTGCTTTGTAGATACACTCAGGGGATGATAGCAGTGTGTGGAAGAGCTTTACCTTTCTGGGATATGACATTACTGATACCCCCCTCCTTCCCAGAAATTGCCAGAGACATTGATGCATTGCCATGTATTGATGTTACTGATTACACATATCATAGGTGACCTATCATAATTAATGACTCCTGAAACAAGGACACCCTATAGGTGATCAATATGGCATTCACAGACAGCAGGATCTGCCCTCTTCTCGTCTCCACATGCTTGTTATGATCATCAGTAAACAAGCCAAACTGGGACTCATCACTAATGATATTTTGCCATTCCTCGCTCCAGATAGCCCTATTATAGTCTGGCTGAGCCCTATTGTGGCATGCAGTTGAGGACAGCTATGTAATGGATGCCAGGCCAGCAGCCCTCGTCTGACAGTCTGCTGGAGGTGGTACTTTTTAGGATGGGAACTTCCATGGCAATAGTTACAGTTCATCAGATAGTAACTACAATTATGGTGGGATTACTATCTGCTGAAGAATCTGACAATCCACCTTTCTCTTGTGTGCCTGCCAGTACCTGACCCTGTGTAATAAATATGAGTACCTTAAAACCATTGGTGCTAACAGTATTCAGTTGTCCTTGCATTATGGCCCTTATGTGCAGCAATAAAGCAGGTAGATCAACAATCTTCACAAAGCCCTACAATCCAACCATGCTCAAACACGTCCAGCTGTTGATATGGTTGGCAAAAGGCTTGTTGTGGCAGCTATCCTTCTTCCTAGATATCTACTATCAACACTTTTGTAGCTTGTTACAGAGAGATACAGAACCTAAAGATTTGGCATAGCTGCAGTATCATATGATCTCCCTCTGATATAATAGTAGAGAGTGCAGAAGTTACCTGTAAACTTAGAAATAAAGAATTATTGAACATCATTCTGGCAGCTAGGTTTGCCTGTTCCTGATCATAAATGGCACCACAAGCAACAAAATTGGGAAGATTTATAGTCACAATATGTGGAAAATTCCTTCAGATGCTATGTGTTTGTTGTGAAAATGAAACTATTTGCATATATCACTGCTCTGCACTCACAAACTGATTTGCATTCAAATCCATTGATTCTGGGTATGGCAATTTCAGTTGTGAGCAGTATACATTATAAAAAAAGATGTTATCAATTTGACTATGCTTCTTTTATCAAAGGAAGTTATGATTGAGTCTTGTAGTATTTTGGGAGCAAGATTTGGTTCAGTCAATAGTACACCAGGCTCATAATCTGCACTTCTCAGATTTGAGTCCCAACTGTGTCAGTGTCGATTTATCTGTGCTAAACTGCACTCTGTCCTTGTGAGAAATGGGACACTGATGGGCTTGGAAATGTTACAGTCTGTTGATAGGAGCTAAACTGTGTCCCCATGTGCAGGAGAGCCATACTCTGTCCACATTAGCAAACTGCTGGATGACCTTGATGGGAGGGGACCAGGCCCCCAACAACTGTCCACTTGATCCTCTTCCCCAACATTCTCTGAGGCCTTAGGATCCTTTGATCTAACCATTTAGCCCATTGTATGCCAAAAAAGTGCCACTTATAAACAATATAACCAAACCTTGTAATATTTTGAACTTTTGTGCAACTTGTTTTTTTTTATAGTCATAAAGTAGATTAGATTCAAATGAATCCTAAATAAAATTTGATTAAGTTTTCAATTTAGCAAGTGTAATAGATACATGCAACACTTGAAATAATTGGGTGAAAAAAATTTGGTTGCCCTGAGTGAGATTTGAATATATTTCCCCAGAAACATGACAAATATAATAAATCACTACACCTTTAAGTATACAATTAAAAGACCTTCTTGCTCAAAAGTTAATTTAAAATAATTTAAAAATTCTCTGTCATTGAGCAATAAAATTTCAGAGTTTATCCTTCAAACTATTTGGATGTTGAATGTTCTTAGGAGAAAAACTCTCAGAAGCTTTTCGGAGCAAAGACAGCGCTCCGTCTTCAGTGAAGTGATGTTACATCACTTCACTGAAGTGAAGTGATGTTACATCACTTCACTGAAGACGGAGCGCTGTCTTTGCTCCGAAAAGCTTCTGAGAGTTTTTCTCCTAAGAACATTCAACATCCAAATAGTTTGAAGGATAAACTCTGAAATTTTATTGCTCAATGACAGAGAATTTTTAAATTATTTTAAATCACTACACCATCAGAGAAACCATTTTTTCAACAATGTGACCTATAAGCATTCCTGCATATTTCTGTTGATTCACCACTGGCACCATCCATTTTTTTTTTCAGGACATGTCTACAGGACATTTTTCTGTGATACTTTATTACTGAATTATGTACATGTAATTTGTTTTAACCCTGCATGCTAATGAATATGCTAAATGGCCTTGACAAGAAACTACAATCTCTCTCTTAACAGCTCCTAACTCCCATTTTGAGAATAGTTGAAAGATAACAATTTATACATGATGGATGGAAATTCAGTGAAGTGATGTTACATCACTTCACTGAAGACGGAGCGCTGTCTTTGCTCCGAAAAGCTTCTGAGAGTTTTTCTCCTAAGAACATTCAACATCCAAATAGTTTGAAGGATAAACTCTGAAATTTTATTGCTCAATGACAGAGAATTTTTAAATTATTTTAAATCACTACACCATCAGAGAAACCATTTTTTCAACAATGTGACCTATAAGCATTCCTGCATATTTCTGTTGATTCACCACTGGCACCATCCATTTTTTTTTTCAGGACATGTCTACAGGACATTTTTCTGTGATACTTTATTACTGAATTATGTACATGTAATTTGTTTTAACCCTGCATGCTAATGAATATGCTAAATGGCCTTGACAAGAAACTACAATCTCTCTCTTAACAGCTCCTAACTCCCATTTTGAGAATAGTTGAAAGATAACAATTTATACATGATGGAATGACTTTTCAGTCTGATTTAGTTGAATTCAATATTGGCATCTCCCTATAAAAATTTCCTACATCTGGGCCCTGCCTATGCTAGTCAAAGTGCCCCACCAAAAATTTTAGTCATGAGCAGATGCTGCTTCATAATAAAATCCTTCTTCAGTTTTGAACTCTTCACTTTTGTGATACAGCAAAATTTCTGCATTTATATATATTCGGCTACCTAAGACGATCTTACCAGATGATAATTTAGTCTTAAACTATAGCTGATGCATTTTGCCACTGTAGGCCAATTCCAGCAAGGTCCGGGGTGGAGGTGGCTTAGTCGGTAGCGCACCAGGCTTGTTATCTGCAGTTCCCAGGTTCGAGTCCCAGCTGGGTCAGTGTTGAGATTTATCTCCACTAAAACTCCCCGCCCTGCCCACAGTCAGTAGGGTACACCGATGGGCTTGGAAAGGCCACCGTCCGTCGGATTGGACATAAGCGGATATAGGGTCAATATTAAAGTACATGGGGGCCATGGCTTTAATATTGACCTATATCACATTCTAAAGTCACTTTAGCTGTCTATAAAGTTAAAACTGCATAAATCCCCAGGTATTTTAGCACATTTCTCTGCTCAAGAGTGCAGTCGAATGGACGTTAAGCCATGGCCCCCATGTACGGGAGAACCATACCCTGTGCATGTTAAAGAACATGCTGGATGGCTTTGACAGGAGGCTATCATCTGTCTCCCAACAGCTGTTCTAGTGGGTCCCCTCCTCCAACCTTCTCTGAGCCTTCGGGGTCCTTGTGACCTGGCCATTTAGCCCATAGTGTTCAAAAAAGTGCCACTCAGAGGTAAAACAACCCAACCAGCAAGGTCCTGTTTGACATTGTTTGCCCATCATATCCCCTTTTCCTGAGGCCTTTCAACACCTGTTCAGAAACCTATTTGCAGCTATGCATATGGGCAACATGGCAAAACCAATATAGTCTCCCTCTACACAATATGCTGCTTAAAGAAGGTTGCTGACTCCTTTGCCTAACCTCATCATTCCTGACAAAGTGAAACCACCAAGATACTGCATATAGAATCAAATGCATCAAGTTTCCTGTTATCCCCCTTACAAAAGGGTTCATGTTTCACTGTCATAACTAACCTTAGAAAGGATCAGACTGTTATACAGCCTAATTTTATCTTTTAGGTATATACACCTATTTTTCCACTCTCTCTACAGATTCTTAAAAGTCCCAACAGCAATCCCTATTCTTCTGTTTATCTCACTCATGCCATACAGTTCCTGATATAATTAAACTAATACGCTCAAGAGTGCAGCCATTCAAAGCAACTGAAGTACCATCTGCTTGACCAATTTTCATCACTTTAGTTTTATCTCTATTTATTACCAAAGCTACTCAATTACTAGTCTCAACAATCCTAATGAAAGAATTCATTTCATCAGCATCATTAGCCAACAAAGCCAAATCATCTGCATAATCTAAATCAGAAATTTTGAAATCTCTACACCATTTGATGCCAAAATCTTCCCCTTGCAAAGAATTCCATATAATGTGATCATTAAACAAACTAAAGATAAAAGGATATAAAATTCACCCTTGTCAAACTCCACTAGCAATGTTAAACCAATCACTATAAGCCCTGCCAATTCTCCCACATGGCTCAATGTTGTTATAGAGCTTTCATTTTTGCTAACCAACTTGTCTTGTGTTTTATATGATCTAACAATCGGCCACAAATTATGACCTTGACAGAATCAAAAGCTTTTTTGAAATCTATAATGCTAGGAACCACAGGTTTCTGAAACTCTAAAAGATTTCTCCAGAATCTGCCTAAGTGAAAATATTTGATCTATACATCCCCTACCACTTTTGAATCCACTCTGTTCATCACTCAATTGTCCATCAACCAAATTCTTAAGTCTGTTAAGCATAATCATACAAAGAACTGTACCTGGAACAGAAAGTAGAGTAATTCCCCTGTAATTATCACAAGAACTTTTATAAGATAGGGTTAATAATAGCTCTAGTAAAATCCCTTTATTGTAAAAAATATTCAAAATTTCAGTCTGCCATCTGACAATGCAAACATTCCCAACTCTAAGCATTTCAGTGGTAATTTCATCCACCCCTGAGGATTTATGCAGTTTTAACTTTACAGATAGCTAAAGTGACTTCAGAATGTGATATAGGGTCAATATTAAAGCCAGTAATGCATCTATCATCATTGCAAACAATGGGATTAGAAATAACTATATTGTTTAGGACAGTCTGAAATGCTCAGCCCACCTAGCCATGACAGAATCCTTATCTTCAACTTTACCATGCTTATCCCTCAATCTCTATGCTAACTTGTTTCTTCCCACAGAAAAAAAATTAACTCTCTAGTACAACTCCCTGCTATTTTGCTGTCTAGATACTTCCTCTGCTTTGTCACCAATCAAACCAGATTCTTTTCAGCTGTTAGCTGATACTTTATACCCCCTCAAGCAGCTGCTTGCCACAGAGGTCTGACAGGAGCCTGTCAGTTTATATGCCATAGTAGAAGGTCTGTGAAGATGACAGGACCTCAGCAGAAAAGCAACACAAACGTCCATGCCTTATCCGGGGCTCAAACCCAGGTCCCTTAGATCAGTAGCCAAGCGCGCTAACCACTCAGCCATTTACATGCTTATTAGGCTCTTTAAGTGCTGTGTGTTGAACAGTAGGGTGTTGATTCATATTATTCCTGCTCTTCCTTCTTTCAGAAATAAGTTCCATAGTCTTATTACTCAAATAACTTTGTCTCCTCTGTGCCTTTTTGCTCAAAAGAGTACTGTTAGTTTCAAGAATAGCCCCTTTTTAACTGATCTCATTCTTTCTCAACTTCAGTAGTAAGTAAATCACAATATCATAATGACTAAGTAGCCAATCATGGTATACTTTGGCTATATTGGATATTTCAGAGCATCACTGTTGAAGGTAGTAATTCTTTTAACCTTAGCACATTTCTTAAATTTCAGTTGTAAGGTACTTTTGACTAAGTAAGTGTGAGACACAAATTTGGTTCCCCTAGACCTCTGTGACAAGCAGCTGTCTGAAGGGCTATTTATTTATTTATT
The DNA here is from genome assembly GCA_038380435.1 of Ryuthela nishihirai. Lineage (NCBI taxonomy): Eukaryota > Metazoa > Arthropoda > Arachnida > Araneae > Heptathelidae > Ryuthela > Ryuthela nishihirai. The sequence goes on along the minus strand of JAWZYU010000106.1, from coordinate 683,649 downwards.
ATTTTATACAATCTAGTATTCTTAACCAGAGTAGCCCATTTGCTGTTAATTAAAATATAATCTATCATATTCCTGTGCAACCCATTAGGTGAATCCTATGTATATTTATAAATGTCCCCAGTGTTTGTAGTATGTGTTAGTTATTTGCAAACCATTAAGTTTTCTTACCTGTAGGAGACATTCCCCATTGTCATTGGAACTACCAATGCCAAAGTGACCTAAAACCCCTACTCAAAGGTCAGACTCTACCAACTTTAGCATTGACATCACCCAGAACAAGATGAATATCTTCTTTCTTGACAGAATTCATAATATCCTGAAATTGGCTGTAAAATCTATCCTTCTCATACTCATCAGAATCATCTGTGGAGGCATAACAACAGATAACATTCAGATGTTTAATTTTTGCTTTAAATTTAGCTGTAAGAAGTTTTTCATTAATGCAGTCATATCTCAAAATCCGTCCCGTGGCCGAGTGGTTAGCGCGCTTGGCTACTGATCTTACGGGACCTGGGTTCGAGCCCCGGGTAAGGCATGGCTGTTTGTGTTGTTTTCTGCTGAGGTCCTGCCCTCCTCTCAGATTTTCTACTATGGCATATAAACTGACAGGCTCCTGTCAGACCTCTGTGGCAAGCAGCTGCTTGAGGGGGTATTTATTTATTTTATTATTTATCTCAAAAGAGCATCACTGATGTATCTACTGAGATGCAAACCTACACGTTGGAGATGCTTTCTATCCTCCCTCCCTAGAAAGAGAAATTTAAAATTATTTTTCAATTTCTGTTTGACCTTATTCATCAAGTTTCTTGTGAGCCCAGAATATCTAGGTTATAATGTTGGAATTCTTGTGTGAGGATATCAAGAGAATAATCTCCACAGGTATGTAGAACTTCCTCACATTCCACATATCTGCAGAGAGAAAATTATTGGCAGGGTTTTTTAAAGAAGGTTTTAAAGTTTTTTCTCTAGAAGGTTTATTTGGAAGAAAGGAACTTACTTAGAAGGAAATTACATAGCATGATCACTTAATTCGTGAACAGAAGCAAAAAGTTACATTAAATATCATCCTCTGAATCTTCCTGGCATTTGGTTTTCTCAAAATACTCTCTCTTGAACTTTACTCATTTTTGCCATCATTGTACCCATGCATTAAAAGCATCTTTGAAGCCATTTTTTGAAAGTATCGAAGTATTGTCATTGTAGTTCTGCAAGCTTCGTCATCGGATGCGAAATGTTTCCCTTTCAAAGCTTCCTCCAGTCACAGAAAGAGGAAAAATTGCAGGGTGCTAAGACTGAGGAATATGGATTATGTGGCAGAACCTCAGCACTTATGGCAGTGATCACTGGCCGTACAATACTAGCCATATGGGTCTGGCATTGTGATAGAGAAACCAAGTCACACCCGAAAATTCCGGACTTTTTTCATGAATGACATGCTGAAGTTTGGTTCCGAGAACCTTCGAGTAGGCTTCCTTATTCATGGTTGTTCCACGAGGCACAAAGTGAGTAACGAGAACACCTTTGATGTCAAAAAACACGAGCCATTTGTTTCCCAGCTGAACAAGAAACCTGAATTTTCTTGGGTCACGGTGAATCGGGATGCTTCCATTGACTCAACTGTTGTTTTGTTTTGGGATCGTAGTGAAAGATTCAAGTTTCATCGCAAGTTCGACTCATGAAGGTTGGACCCTGGCTTTCAGAACGATTAAGCATCTCCTTGCACAGCTACACCCTTTTTTGTTTTTGTTCTGGAGTCAAACTGTTTGGAATTCATTGAGCACAGATTCGTGACATTTTTGGATGGGTTTTCGCAGTTGCGAGATCGCTTCTGTGTGAAACTGACATTTTCACATCCACTTCACGAAGTGTTATTCATCTGTCTTCATTCAGAATTTCCAGGGCTCCTTCAATTTGCTCAGAGTTATTGAGGAAGAAGGCTAGCCAGGTCTTGGGTCATTGGCAACAGATTTGTGTCCTTCTTTGAACAGCTTATGCCACTTAAAAATGGCAGACCTACGAAGACAGTCCTTACCATAGGCTTCACTCATCTCTTCAACAGTTGCAGCAGCACTTAGGCCTCGCCTAACACAATAACGAATGACATACCACTGTTCCGTCAGAATTTCCGATATTTTGAACAAAAATCTATGACACGCAACTTGACTCACAGTCTTTAAACAACAGCAGTCGATGTCAAATGACCTTGGCACATGGAACCTCCTTCGCAGTGGTCACACACAGAGCCATCTAGTGTTACTTTGGAAAAAGCACTACGTATGAGTACTTATGGTGTCAGTCCATGAATTAAATGATCACCCCTCGTAGAAGTTTTATTGAGAGAGGTAGACCAACCATATCAAACATCTTCCTAATCACAGGCATGTGGCAAAGACCCAAATCCCCACTGCTAAAGGCTGAAGCCATCCATGCTTATAGGAACTCTAGGCACCACCTTTTCAACCTTTTCAAGGATCAGAATATGGATAGAAACTAACATGTCTGAGACATATTGCTCCAAGGTAGGATTGGTAATTTTCAACTAGCTAAAGTAAGGGTTTAAATACCTGCAATGTCCTTTTATCAGGATTATCCACCAGCTGATATGAGGTATACTCTGCCTCTGTTCACTATAGGCTTATAGGCAAACAGAAAACCATCAAATTTTCTTTCAACAGAGGCCCATCAGTGTAGTAAGTCCAGAATCTGTAATCAAGCTAAAAGCCATAAACTAATCCAGTGGGTATAAATGGTTAGCAGCAGGACCCTTTGAAGTTATCACTCCTCAGGAAGACATAAAAAAGTGATCATAGATGACCAGATCTGTCACCAGCTGATCAGATCACCACACTGATTGGGCAGCTCTCCCCTTTCTGTTCTCTATCAGAAGACAATATCTCTTTTGAAAGGTACTAATGGCCTGCACCATGAGAAGACTAGGTTGGACATCAGGTATTAGGCCTGGCTGGTTCTATGCATCATCACAGGGGATGGTACACAGCTCTCCTTTCAGTGTATGCCAAGCTACCATTTACAGACTGCAAATTTTCTAACTCTCACTTATTAAATACAGCAATCTTTTCAAGACTTGCAAGGGCTGCCATCCATTGGATGGAATGTTAAGATGTAGTGCTATGTGCAGGAGAAACCATGTCCTGTCATAGATGTCATTGGATGGCTCTGATGAGAGGCTTTCATATGTCTAACAGCTGTCCAGTGGATCCCCCTCCCCAACCTTCTGAGTCTTTTAGGGTACTTGCAACTTGGCCATTGAGCCCATTTTATGCACAAAAGTGCACTCAGAATTAAAACAATCCAACAACAATCTTTCACAACTACCCTTTGATCTGATATTCGTACCATGGCTTGCTAATTTATTTGTTAGGCTTGAAGCAATTGCAATAATTTTGATACAGGGTAGTACAGACATTTAGTTCAAATGGCTTTAAACTATTAAGCAGTGACACAGAGACTTAAATTTAGCTAATGTAACATACAAAATGAAATCACTGGACAATTTAACATAAAAACAGTTTAATGGCCCAATATATATATATATTTTTCATAGATTATGATTATGCTTTGCAGATTTTGCACTTTGTCCAGGTATCACTCCTTGTATTCATCACTGACCAACACAGAACAAAAATAATGTGAGTTTGCATAGAATGATATTCAGTTCTTATACATTGCTAAATAGTCTATAGTTCTGTATTATTGTAATCTTTTACCATATGAAAGTTAACTGTTTAGCTGTCGCTCTTTGAATAGCCTGAACACCTAAAAGGTTATCCATAAATTGCAACACTGTCTCTTAGCTGAATTTTAACATCTCTATCCCTACATAATACTTGGCCAGACCCCACTCGTATTACATAATACTTTTCTTTTTGTATGAGTCTTTTCATGCAGTAATCATCTTAGAGAGTTACTGTAATAGTCAACTATAAATGGTATTTATAAATTAGCTAATATTTTGTCATCTAAAGGCAAAAAAATTATTAATTGAAGAAATAACTATAACATTTTGGTGTTTCCTAATCTCCACCCATGTAACAATATAAAATAACTAACCACTCTCAAAGTGGTAGGTAATTTATGAATGATTCCTTCTAATTTGAGACCTGTTCACATGTATTAATTTTTGAATGTTTGTAATAATTGACAACAATGATAATTTTAATATTCATTCCATTTGTACCAAAAGAAATAAATTTATTTGCAGACAAATCTCCCTGTTTTTAAATTGAAAGAGTCAAGTGTGAGGCGACGCTACAGTGATTTTGAATGGTTGAGAAATGAACTGGAGAGAGACAGTAAGGTAGTGTGCTTTCTTAAAATATTTTAATTTTTCCTATTCTATTGTATAAATAAGTTCATTGTAATTATGTTGTCAATTCCATGTTTTTTTTTATAGAATCTAAATAAAACAGCTTTTATTGAAATTTCACAAAAACTGTTACAGAAAATGTTACATAAGGCATTAATCTTCTATTATCACCAAGTAAAAATAAAAAAAAAGTACCAGATGTAAACTTAGTTAAAAGCCATTTGGCAGATCTAATGCTAAAAGAGCACATAGTCTTACATCTCTATCATTTATAATTATAATGTAGCAAAATAGGAATAAGTAATACCTGGACAACAGTTAATATTGCAAAGTTCTTTGAGTTCAGCTATTTAACCCCCTTCAGTGGTATGCCTGGAACAGTTCCATGACCCTTACTCTGGTCCTAGTTGTCATATCTCTGAACAATTCCATGCTCATCATAGTGGTCAAAGTGTTATATCCTGAAATATTTTTGGATTTTTTTCTGTGCATTTACATGTATTTATTATACTTTATGGTAGCTGCTTGAGGGGGTATTTTTTTTATGATAGATGGTGCACCTTATGGAGTCATTTCCTGTGGGTTTCATAATGTATTTGTGAAGTTTTCAACGTTTTCACATGACAATGCTCTAACCCCAACATAGGCTTCTGCAAAATGGCAGAGACAAAAGAAAAAAGTGTATGGAAGCAATTTGTGCATTTTTAGGGATTGATGAAAAATCAGTAAGGGATTTTAGTAGTTCAGACTACTAAAATCCACTTTTAGGCCAGTAATAACAATTGCAGTGTAGATGAAACCAATTATACAAAAATTGGTGACCCACTCAGCTGCATATATAGGATTGATGCAAAAGTAATGGAAAAACCCGAGACATGCAAGAATAATTGTTCCCATGATTAGCCGTGTTATTTAATCAAGAACATAATTACCATTAGTAGATATGACCGTGTTCCAACAATCTACAAGTTTGTAGATGCCTTTCCTGTAGAAACTCTTGTTCTTCATGGTAATGAAGTTGGCAATACACTCTTTCACCTCATCATTACAAAACTTTCTATCAGAAATTAAATTGTTCAGGAATTGGAGCAGATGAAAATCTGAGGGAGCTAGGTCCAGCAAATATGGGGGATGCAGCATTATTTCCCAGCCCAATTGTTAGTTTCTGCTGTGTCCATAATACAGTATGGGATCTTGTGTTGTCCTGATGGAACATGACACCATTCTGTTTACCAATCCCGGGCATTTGGCCTTCAGTGCTGTACTTAAGCAGTCCAACTACTCACAGTAGACATCTTCATTGATGATGGTTTAGGACCAGTTTAAAAGCCCATAGTGGATGATACCCCTGAAATCCCACAACTACAGAATATCACCTTACGAGAATGCAGTTCTGGTTTTGCCTTATCCTGGGATGATTCTCCTGCTTGACACCATTATCTTTTATGGGCATTGTTATTGTAAATGATCCATCATCCCCTTTAATCATTTTTCCATTACTCTTGCATCAACCCAATATGTCATTGCAGTCTATAATTTCATTGGATGTGGAATTTACTTAACTCATTACTTGTGAAAATCTAACTATACAACTTTGTTTTAATTGAACATAATACACAAAATCATTAACTGAATTCATAACGACTTTCTATAAATCTAAATGCAATCTTCCTCCTTCAATGCTAGTTCTATTAGCCGATCAACTAATAAATCAGCACTCTAGCGTCGATTTAAATTTTAGAGGAAAAATTGTCTTGAGCCGGGTGGGATACGAACCCACGACCTCCTGATAACATGTCAGGTGCTCTGGACCACTGAGCTACCGGCCGCCGATCAAGATCTCCTCTAATTAGTGCTATGAACATTCCTTTTATGTTTCATAAAGGCGCAATTCAGGTAATTTTAGCCACAAACGGCATTTATATTTGCCAATAGATGGAAGCATATATTATGAGTATGCAGATAATAAACAATGAAATAAGCTCGACGTATTCCATATCAACTAATAAATCAGCACTCTAGTGTCGATTTAAATTTTAGAGGAAAAATTGTCTTGAACCGGGTGGGATACGAACCCACGACCTCCTGATAACATGTCAGGTGCTCTGGACCCCTGACAATTTTTCCTCTAAAATTTAAATCGATGCTAGAGTGCTTATTTCTTAGTTGATATGGAATATGTTGAGCTTATTTCATTGTTTGCTATTAGCCTATTTTATATATTTCTTTATGGAAAGCCAAAATTTTCTGAATTCAAAGCTATTGTACATCATCATATTGCTGGAACCCCAACAGGTGACATTTTTATTGTTCCAAGAATAGTCCTGCTATAGTAACATGCTAGTTCTACAATTATTCATACTTGATATTGGAAATATTCTAGTTCCATAAATCAAATATCTCCTATTGCTGTGTGCTTTCAGCATCTATGCAAATATCAGTTTCATAACGATATTATATATGCCCATGAAAGATAACAATTGTTTAGGCTTCCAATAATTATTCTCTGATACAGTCAGTTATGTGTTTTAGGATTACTAGAAGCATAACTTATTGCCTGTGGCAAATTGAAATGCTTGTTTTCAAAGAGAATAAGTTTGTCATTTTCCGACTTTTGCATCCTCTAATGGTGGAAGTTTGAACTTACATTTGATTGAAAAATGCAAAAAGTAATAATTCATTTGTACCTGTCAAACCCCACCATCCCTAGGTTAAGGAAACAAATCGCTGGTGTTAGTGTAAACCCCTTGACCACTGTACTCTAATTTCTAAATTGCAAATTTGTAGCATGAATAGATTGTTTACAATAATCATTTAAAGTTTGGCCATTTTCCACATTTAACACCCTGTAATGGTGGGACCTGGGTTCAAGCCCCGGAATTAGGCATGGATGTGTGTGTCGTTTTTCTGCTGAGGTCCTGCCATCCTCTCAGAACTCCTACTGTGGCATATAAACTGACAGGTTCCTGTCAGACCTCTGTGGCAAGCAGCTGCTTGAGGGGGTATTTATTTTTATTATTTATTTAATGGTGGAAATTGAAACTATCTGGAGATTAGGGAAAAGAAACTGTAATATTTCATTAATACCTACCAAACCAAAAAATAATTTTTCATTTATCTCTATAAACAAAATGGTTGAATGTATACTGTGGATGTACAGATGACAAAGAGAAAACAATAGCTCAATTTTGAAAATGAGCTAAAAGCGATAGCAATTCATTAAAGAATTTCAAATTGCCCTTTAATTTTGGTTGATCACTTGAAATAATGTGCAATCTTTTTTCGTTCAATCTGACCTTTATATATAAGGAAGTCAATAAATAATAGAATTTGAATATATAATCAACACTACATTATATGGAATATTAAACTTTTTGCTTTTTTTTATATTTGTTTAGAATATGAGTTGCAACTCCATCAGTTTTTGATGGATAAATCCCCTGCAGGAAGTAAACTAATGATCAGCTGTTTGAATTAAGCCGTTAGTTTTCATTGCAGTAATATCGAAATTTATCACGAAATGTGTATATGAAATGTGAAAAAAGAATTTAGATTTATATTGACGTAACTTTAAATTTCAAATTTATGCATTCCATTTGCATTTATTGTCTTTTTCAGATTGTTGTTCCACCACTCCCTGGAAAGGCTTGGAAGAGACAGTTACCTTTAAGAGGTGATGATGGTATTTTTGACGAAGACTTCATTGAAGATAGGAGAAAGGGACTTGAAGGATTCATTAATAAGTATGAATTTGTTTTTCCCTTGTACTTACTATTTATATTACATTCTCATAAAGATATTTAAGATGAATGTGATATATATTCCACTTTTAATATATATCTAGAATATGTAATTTTATTTCCATAATCCTAAGAGAAAAAAAAACACAGATTTGGCAAAATATTTCTTATCTCAGGGGGGCAGGTGTTGTCTCACTCAGTAACATGTCAAACTTGTAACATGATATCAGGTTCAAGTTCACATCTAGCATTGAGAGTTTCTTCATTAATCCTGCTCTGCCTTTCTTGAGAAAGGAGACACTGATGGGCTTGGAAAGGCTGCTGTATGTTAATGGGACGTTAAACTGTGACCTTGTATGCTGAAGAGTCTTACCATATGCATGTTAAAGAATACAGTGGGTTTAATGGAAAGCTTCTGTTTTCTAACAGCTATCAATTCCCTTTTCTCAGTTCTTAACTGTGGCTTTGTGATTTGGCCACAGCTCATTTTGTGCATTAAAAAATTTGCTGTTGAAAGGTAAAATAACCCAACTCTTTTGTCATAGTTAGGAAACAAAATTTTGTTACCTATAAATGTACAACTAACTTTAAAGGTCTTTTTAATGATTTAATTTGTTCCAATGATAGTTATTTCATAAAAGAAAGATTTTTTATGAAGAAATTAATTATTTATTAATGGAAGATTTTAAATGAATATGCTTAATATTTCATTTTGGTTGCATTTTGGAAATACACTAAATATTAGGCCTTGAACTGGGGTGGGATAGGAATTCTTGATTTCCTGATAACAGGTCAGATTCTTTGACGACTGAACTTCCAGGGTTGTCCAACTTGCATCATTTGAGTACAAGCAAAAGCGTGACTCACCCGACCTGATCACATGCTTCCAAGAGTCGACAGTCCAGTCTTTGTGGTGCCGTGCCCATTGTAGCTGTGCAGCCTTGTGCAGAGCTGTTAACATGGGTCCCTTCCACGGTACTCTGCTCCAGATATCCATGGCATGCAGTTCCCTTTGGAGTGTTCATTCAGAAACAGCTTGTTGGAGGCCTGCATTGACAGACTGGAGCAATTCCTGCCTTGTTGCAAAGCAGTTTGCCCTAACAGCACGTAACACACTGTGGTGGTTCCTTTGGACTCGCCCTATTGGTGAGCACAGTCTTTCTGCCACAGTTCTGGTGACGATTGACAGTTGACTGCGATGTACACCATTGCTGGAAGACCCTTTGGACAGTACTTTTCGACACACCTGCAAAGGCAGCAACTTCTTGTACACTATGCCCTTTGACTCGGCCAAATGCAATAACACCTTTTTGCCACTCATTCACATCATGGTGCGACCCATGTTTCACGGAGCGACTAACACACACGTGGCACTCAACCACTTCTCACCGTATGAACCCCATAGTGCATGGCACAGTTATTTGTAGGACTCATTTATTACTGGTGTGCCCTCTGTTGCTGTCGAACGGATGTAACCCTTTTATGGCAGGAGATGACTGATTTTTTTGTCCGGTGATCTTATAAGACCAGGTTACATATTGTATATCTCAAAATTAAACAGAGTTTTGAACAAATTTCAAAACTGTTTACTTCTAAAATATGCTTTTTATGGTAAAATGTGATTGAAGAGAAACAATACTCCTACAGAATTGATAAATATTGAAAGAATTGCTGACCAAAATTTCTAAATCATACAATTATTTTATTAAACATCATGAAACAATACTTAAGTTTTAATTTTTGAGGTGAAATCTTATGATTGCCATTGCTATAGTTATATGTCCAAACTTCCTTAACTCTTTAAATACCTAGTGAATATTACTGAAAGTTGAGATTTGGATAGTTTGATTGAAATCGTTAATTTATCTTCACATTTTACTATAAAAGGCTTATTTTAGAAGTTAGAGTTTTGAAGTTAGTTTCCCATTGACATAAAATGGTAACCTTTGCTCACTAATGTACATATATATATAATATGCACCAATCAGCCAAAACATTAAAACCATCTACCTAATATGATGTAGGTCCTCCTCTCACTGCCAATGGAGCTCTCACCCGATGAGACATAGATTCAATGAGATGCTGGTAGGTATTGCTTGATATTTGGTATCATAACTGCAACAGAAGATCCTACAGTTCCCGTAAATTAAGTGGTTGGGGTGATGCTGCTCATACCCATTTCTCCAACTCAAACCACAAATGCTCGATAGGATTCATGTCCGGCGAATTTGAGGACCATGGCAGTAAATGGAATTCCTCCTCATGTTCTAGGACCTATTCCTGAACCTTCTTTGCAGTATGACATAAGCATTGTCTTGTTGAAAGATGCCATCTCCACCAGGGAATACAGTTGCCATAAAGGGGTGTACTTGGTCATCCATGAAGTTCAGGTAGGTGACAGCTGTTAGAGTTTGCTCTACAGGAATGATTGGTCCAAGTGTTCCCCAAGAAAATATTGCCCATCACACTCCCTCCAGCCACCTGGATCCGTCCCACAGTGCATCCAGGTGAGAAGGCTTCTGTGGATAAAAGACGCACGAGCTCTTCTGTCCACATGGGGTAACAGAAAATGGGATTCGTCTGACCATGTGACCCTCTTCTAGTCTTCTAGGGTCCAATGTCGATGATTATGTGCCCACTGCAAGCATTGATGACTGTGAACTGCTGTGAGCACAGGCACACAAATGGGTCTGTGGAGACCCATGTCCAGGAGCTTACGATGAACTGTGTGTTCGGACACATTGGTCCACAATTGAAATTAGAGCGCCAGGCTCATAATCTGTAATTCCCAGGTTCGAGTCCCAGCTTGGTCAGCGTTGAGATTTATCTCCACAAAATTTCACACCCTGCCCACAGTCAGTAGAGGACACCAATGAGCTTGGAAAGGCTGCCATCCGTTGGATGGGACGTTAAACTGTGGCCTTGTGTGCAGGAGAGCCATACCCTGTGCATGTTAAAGAACACTCTGGATGGCCTTGACGGGAGGCTACCATCTGTCTCCCAACAACTGTTCCAGTGGGTCCCCTCCCCCAATCTTCTCTGAGCCTTCGGGGTCCATGTAACCTGGCCATAGCCCATGGTATGCAAAAAAGTGCCGCTCAGAGGTAAAAAAACCCAACACAGCCACAGTAGCCCTCCTGTTGCTGTGGACAAGACGAGCTGGCCTACACTGACCTCTGGCATCAATGAGATGTGACTGGCCATGCCTTGTCGACAGCTCGAAATGTCACTTGTTTTGGACCATCTTTGATAGGTACTAACTACTGCATAGCATGCAGCCTACCAGTGTCGCTGTTTCGGAGATGCTTTTATCAAGGTATCTTGCCATAACGATCAGGCCTTTGTCGAAATCAGATAAATCCATTGCTTTTCCCATGTTGAGATGAAACGAAATACTGCTGCAAAAGCTCCAACCCAGGTATTATATATATCATATGCAACCTTGGCATGTGACACTGATTGGCTGCATGCATGCTTCTTTGCATAATGCAGAGGTGGTTTTAATGTATTGGCTGATTGGTGTATGTTTTTGGCTTTAATTTACATAATGAACACTAGGGAAAATAATCAAGAAAACATAAAATGATGCTGCGACTAATTTATTAGAAATCTGTACATCTTATTAGATGATTCAAAATATGCAGTCAGTGATAATTACTGTTTGTTACAAATAATTGTTACTGTTTGAAAATTGTTACAAAAAAAAAAAGGATAGCAGGAAATGAGGATCAAAAATACATTATCTGATCAAAAGTATCCAGACACCCCTTCTGAGTAGTGGATTCTCCGTATGCAGCCATGGCCCATACAGGTATAAAAGAATACACATGCCACAGTGGAGTTTGGTGGAGGAGGCATCATGTTCTGGGGCTATTTTTCTTGGTTCTGGTGGGCCCCTAGTTCTAGTGAGCAGGACAACTCTGAACACTGTGGCCTATAATGACATTCTCGACAATTCTGTGCTCCCAACGTTATGGCAACAGTTCATTGAAGACCCTATCGTGTACCAACATGGCAATGCCCCTGTCCACAAAGTGAGGACCGTGCAAGAATAGTTTGAGATGGGTATGGAAAAACTTGCCAGGTTGAACTGCCAGACATCAGTGACTGGCCTTACTAATGCTCTTGTGGCAGAATGGCAGGTAATTTCTGCAGCAATGTACCAAAATCTACTGGAAAGCCTTCCCCACAGAGTGGAGGCTATGATAGCAGCAAAGAGTGGACCAAAGTGATATCAATTCGTTTTCTATTACTGGAAGATTGTGAATGAGTAAGTATCTGGATAATTTTGATCATATAGTGTATGTTAGCTATGTGAAAATCTTTATTTCCAGAAATAGACGTAAAGTAGCACAAAAATAAATGCATAAATGTAATTAAAAATAGGAAAAGCTATATACTTTAATTACCTTTATGTACTTTTCATTGTTCTTTTCTCTTAACTTTGGGTAGGGAGTTCTAGTTCCTCCAAGTTCAGTGCCATACTGTTCTGATTTCTCATATGAAATGTGGAAATACAAACAAAATCATGACTAACCCTGGCAAACCTTGAGGCATAAGCTTTGCATGGAATGGCCCAAACTGAAGGGTTTCAATTGATTGGATGACTCACTAGAGTTGAGCCAGAAACAGTTCCTTCAAAACTCTGCCTTTTATTCTTGGATAAAGACCCAAATCTGCGTTTGTTATTTGGTCAAGGATCTTAGCTTTCATGTAGGAAAAAAATATAGCAGTAGCCAGAAATGTAAGGTTCTGAAAAACGTATTTCATTTCCTTATAGTTTTTTCAGTCAGCATTCTGCTTTAGCAACCTCTTTTGAACAGCAAATATTTATTAATTGAATAGATATGCAAATTTTTACTTAATGAAAGTGATGAATCAGATTCTGAAAACAGTGAAAATTTTTTATTTAATGGTGAAGAACAGAAAAAAGATAGAAAATTCATTATTTTAACCTAATTACCAGAAGGGTGACTTGTATTGAAAGGAGCTGAGAGAAGGGAGTATTCTTAATTTACTGAAAGTAAATTTTAATTGTGCATCTGCCAAAGTTAGTGCAGATTTGATTTCAGTTACTAAAGAAAATGGAAATAATTTGGAATCATGTGTAAATGAAAATGTCTTCCAAGCTGGAAAATGTGCAGCCCCATGATTTGGAATGCTTTTGCCATTATGCCATTCTGAAACTACCAAATTGCAATACAGTATGCCCCTTCCCCAATAAAAACACTGCAAATATTATGATTTTGATTTCCAAAGCGTTTATCATATAGCAGTCATATATATTTCAATGCACAAAAGGTTATTAAAATACTCCAGCAAAAAGGATATAAAAGTTTAACTTATCTTTATGATTGACATCTAACAATTGGAGGACACAAGTAAAAGTTTAATACTAATATATTTTTTAATTTTTTGATAAAACCTTATTTTAGAATCAAATGCAAATCTTTCAGTTTTATGAAAATTTGCTGCCCTCAGACTGTATTGCCTGAGGCTACAGCTTTGTCACCTCATCCCATACCATGGCCCTGACTGAATTAGTGACCACCAATCAATATCAACATAAATAACAGATAAAGGAATCTATTGAGGGAAAGCATCTTGTGATATGATGTGTTGATCAGAATCGCTTGTCACTTACATAGTGTGCAGCAGTCTCAAACTTAAATCATATAGGGGTCAAATCGGCAACTTCTTAATATATGGCAGGATGCATTTAATTTTAAGCAATTATAACCAAAGTGTAATTACTTTTTTTTTTATTTAAATTTTACATACTTTTAATACCAAAGCATAAATTTCATTTGTAGTGGCTTCATTTTTGACATGTGACTATATTCTCCATACTCCATCATATTATCACAATCAAGTTAAGCTAGTAAGCCACAGTTTACTACCATGAATATGATAGAACATATTGCTTGCAGATTCACAAATTGACTTTACAGACCATGTGTTTGAGCTTCCCATCTAATGCCACTTAGAAATGTGTTTTGTCATAGTCCCTCACGCACATAATAATTGAGAATTATTAGTTAATAACTGGGAATAATATGGTCACAACACTTCATTGTTTTTAGTGGTAAAATATTTCATCTTAAGCCATGACTCCATGTGCATGAGAACCATACCCTGTGCATGTTATAAGAACACATTGGATGGCCTTGATGAGAGGCTACCATCTATCTCCTAACAGCTGTCCAATGAGTCCCCTTGCCCCAAACTTCTCTATCTTTGGGGTCCTTGTGACTTGGCCATTTAGCCAATTTTATGCAAAAAACTGCCACTCAGGAGTTAAACAACCCAACTCAGGTTTCCTCTTATTGTACACTTTGCTGTGTTTACAATTCATATGAAGTGAAGAGCTCCATGCTTTCTAGTGGTTTTCTTGGCTGAAATAATTATTACTAAACTACTAATAACCCTAAATTTAGTTTGGCAGTGTACTTAAAATAGCAAGTATTATAGTAGCAGTTAACTGAAGATTGGATGAAGCTGGGACAGCTCATTAGGCAAGAAAAAAAAAGTCATTGGTTTGGGCCTCATTCTTGCCAAAACTGAATTTTTGTAGCTACTACTCTTCACTTAACCATTTATAGTAGTGATTTTATAATTGCCAAAATCAGCCACAATTGTGGCTGAGTTAATTTTTACCTTAAACAGAAATAGAACTAAATTTAGAATCTTATGACAATTTGTTAGCTACCAAAGCATAAGTGAGAAATAAAACATTTAATTTTAAATAATAAAAATTCAAAGACTAAAAGAAATACTTATGCATAATTTTGGAAAATGGTTTTACGACTTCCAGAATTAACGTCAAAATAGCAAAAGTAGGTAAATAAGTCTAAAAAAAAAAGCCTGCTAACATTTCTTACACAAACGATAAATAGCTCCACTCAAAACCTTACATTAAATGAAATATTGAAATATTATTTATTAAACTTGCTCAGAACAGTAAAACTTCTGTTCACTGAAGATGTGAAATTGTCAGCAGTGGATCTCCATTATTGTGAAACAGATGTTAATGAAAACTAATACTCTCCTCTCAAAATCTGTGTTCAATTTATTGAAGTTATTTATCAATAACTTCAAGAAACTTTGAAATTCACAGTAGTGAAACTAATAAGTGTTCAATCATAGGCAAATGTGAAAAAAAAAAGCTGGGGATAGCTTAGTAGTTAGAGCACTTGGCATGTAACTGGGAGGCTTGGGTTCGAATCATGCTCATCGACCGATCATTTTTTCCATAAAATTATTTCTTGAATTATGTTTGAACTCATTATGTAATATTATATAATCATTATACAGTATAATGTAATTATGTTTGAATTATGAATTTAAAAAAAAAACATTTTATTTCTTGAATTATGTGTCAATAGGTAATCTGTGTATTTTTTTTGATCGATTCTTACACCAATCTGCCTCATGAGTTGAACACTGGATCTCATAGCTATAACCCAGTTGCTGTAACTATAGGGAGAGTTCCAGGATATCCCATGTTCAAATCCTGTGGGCATATTAATGGAGGTTTTTTTTTCGCTCCATCCTACTATAATTTCTTTTGATTATGATTTCAATCTTTAATTAACATTTAGTAAATTGAAATTAAGTTATTTTTTTTTTTGTATTCACAATGATCATTAGTTTTATTAGAAGCCACTGTCTTCACTGTTGTATTCTGCTAATATTGGATATGAGGGGTGTACAAAAAAGTTTTCGACATGCATCTGCAGAACAAAAACAATTGCACTTACCTCAGCAAAACCTTTACTATCCTTCAAAGTACATCCCTCCAGCATCTATGCAATGTTGCAGATGAGAACAGTGAGTTTGGTGGTACTCCTGTTGGGGACCACCTTCATAACTCTGAATTAATGCATTTTGCAAGGTCTTGCACCTTTAAAAAAGACTTCCCAGAAAGTTTCTTTTTAATTTTTCCTGAATCACTATTATTTTAATTTTTTTGAAACAACCAAAAATCGCATGGTGCAAGATCAGATGAATACGCAGGATGGGGTAGCTGATTTTTTTTTCCTGCTCCAGATAGGCCATAATTTGCTGGGTTTTGTGAGCACTGGCATTTTTATGAAGGAAAACCATTGGCATGCCTATTGTTGGACACTACTCCTTCATCTCCTGAACCATTTTGGGCAAAACAATGTTGGTATAGTATTGGCATTTATAGTAGTTTTTTCAGGTAAAGTATCCATGGCTACCACTCCTTGGAAATTGAAAAAAATTGTGAACATCCTCTTCCTTGAGCAAAAGTCTTGTCAGAGGATTGGGGATGCGGTTCATTTCTGCAACCCAGTCATAGTTGTCAATCTTTCTGTGAATTGTAATGAAACCATGTCTCATCACCTGTGACAATATCTGTTAACCATTTGGGGCCACTAGGTTCAAACATTGTCAGTATCCTGTTGCATGAGTTGATTCTAACATGTTTTGCTGTTCTGTCAGTTTGTGGGGTACCATTTGTCACAAACCATTTGAAACTTTAGATGTTAATAAATAATTGCTTATGCACTGCCAATCGATACACTGACATCTAAATTTATTACCTGAATGGTGATGTGTGAATTTTGCTTAATGAGTTCATGAACAGCAGCAATGGCTCTCTCACAGCTGCCTTTGGGCTTCCTGCATGAGGGAGGTCTTCGAAGCTCTGCTGTTCTCCTCTGAATTTGTGCATCCATCCCATAACAGTGCCATGTGAGCAGGCATGATCCCCATATACTTGTAATAAATTGACATGGATTATTTTTTTCACATCCCCAAGCTGCATCATTATGCAAATGGAAAATCTTACCCTGTCTTTGCTCCATAGCAACAACACACAGATTTCACAGACCAAACTTTACACACCACCAGTGAAGAGAGAAATGATATGACTTTTGTTTTTAACACATAATGAGAAGTTTAGACAAGCTTTCAAACAAATCATAGCTCTTTAACTTCAGAGAAATGAGTTGCAAATTTACAGACACATGTCGAGAACTTTTTGAATAGAATGAATATAGGGGTAAAATTTTTCATGCCGGGTTGGTTCTGTACCTATGACCTGTTAACTTGTCAGGTGCTTTGACCACTGAGATACTGGCCACTGATCAAGATTCCCCTTTTGTTGTTAAGTCTCACACCCTAGTCTCAAGTAGATGTTATGATTGCAGATAAAGTCTCCATTCATCAGAGCTACTCAAGCTCGTGCACAAACACCAGAAGCACACCAAGGGGAATCCAACTTTTATTTTTTTGACCTAATCTTTCTGAATACAAAAGATTACTGTGTAACTAACATATATATATATACCATAATGTGCAGAGAAGTGTTAAAATAATGATAAATAAAGTTGGTCTTGGTGTGCTTTTGGTGTTGTGTGCAAGCCTGAAGTGGTGAAAAAGATCTGATTTAAAGTCTCCTTCCAATGAAAGGAGACTTTTATCTGCAATCGAAACATCTGCTTGAGACTTAACAACAGGAGAAACTTTGATCAGTTGCAGGTAACTCTGTTGTCAGAGTGCCTGACATGTTATCAGGAGGTTGTGGGTTTGATCCCACCTGGCACAAGACAATTTTCCCCTTATACCCAGTATTAGCAGAATACAACACTAAAGATTGGCTTCAAATGAGAATTATTTAGTATTTGATTTTTTTATTATTTTTCATTAAAGAATTTCCCTTATCATTTAGAATGATTTTATCTAAGAATTTTCCTTTTCAATGAATTTTGCTATATTTAGTTCCAAATAACATTGAGAGTTTAATTTTGCTTTCAAATAATTATAGTTGTTTTAAAGCTTGTAATATAGCCTGTAATACAATGAATTAGCAAAAGGTTTAATGACATGCATTCTATATAATATACATTATATAATTCTCCCCCCCCCCCCCCCTTTTAAATGCACTGGTGCTCAGTAATTATTGGAGCAGTTCAGAGTCAAGTTTGAAAATTTCAGTCTGGACTCATCTTTAGTTTTGTAATATTCATCCAGTTATTATAGCATGGTGGAATGAACAACTTGCACCATAAAAGCCGGAGACCTTTTTAAGGGCCATTCTGAACTAGGAACTTCCCTTAGAGACTAGACATTTTTGCATAAAAATATATTATGCAATGAAATGTTTGTTTTTAAATTTGCACTATAACTCTTTAGCTGTATTTTGCTGTGTATTATGTAATTGTAAGAAAGAAAAAAAAAACATTGCAGCAAATTATTATATAGATTGCAAACAATCAGTACTGTATTTTAAGATGAAAAAGCTGTTAAAGTTCTGTTGGTGAAAATAAGACTACAAAAACAACCCCAGGTTCTAGTGCAGGCTGGACCAGCTTTGAGATTTATCACCACAAAACTCCCTGGCTACCCACAATCATAGAGAACACTGATGGACTTCGGAAGGCTGCTGTCCATTGGATAGGACATTAAGCCATGGTCTGTATGCAGGGGAGTCATACGCTGTGTACGTTAAAGAACATGCTGGACGGCCTTGATGGGAGGCTGCCATCTGTTTCCCAAAAGCTATCCAGTGGGTCCCCTCCCCAACCTTCCCTGAGTCTTCGGGTTCCTTGTGACCTGACTATTTTAGTGCATTATGTGCAAAAAAGTGCAACTCTGAGGTAAAACAACCCAACAAATAACAACAAAATAAAATGGTTTTATTTTTAGAGTTATAAATGAACATTTTGTCTTTGCTAAATAAATTTTAGACTATATTTGTGGTTTGATTTTGCATTGTTAAATTCAAATGAGTTGAAATTTAAATTAATATTTTGTGGTTATAGCTGTTGAATAATTGTTGCTGCAGTTGCCAGCATATATGTGAGTGGAATATGAGGAGGGAATTGCAAAGAACAGAATCTCTCTGTGAGTGATGCAAAACATTAAAAAGTAGTTTTGATGTACACATATTATTCATAAAAAAGCTTTCTGTCTTTGATATATAGCATAAACCTGCTTAAGTTTATCGAGAGACCAACTTTTAAAATATAATGCGAAAAAGCTTCTATGATGAGGAAATGATGCTTTATAGTCTTCTACTTTAATTAGAACAAAATCTTGTTAGACTATTTTTATTAAAATAGTTATGCATTACACTGATATGCTATTGATTGCTTGTCAGAGTAATGTGTAAAATGCTTTTGGGCATGTTTAGTCCACAATATGTAATCAAAATTATTTTTTGTTTTATAGTAATACTACAGCAAAGTAATGTAAAATTGCAACAACAAAAATACATTAGAGAAAAGTTTTATTTATTCACCCAACAAGACGAATTAATAGTTAATGCAATATTTTACGCTAAGAAGTGCCTAGTTAACATGTTACTTGGTAATAAAGAATTTATTCACATTGAAGCTTGATATTTTAAGAGCAATATCTCAGAAAAAATGCAGTTCCAAACCCATGTTCATAGGAACTTTTTTTTATTGTTTTGAATTCCTTAACTCCCAAAATTTTGTAAACTGAATTTTGAGCTCCTGTATAATACATAGTTAATTTGAATTTTCATTTAAAGATATATTTTCGATTTCATACCTTGCAGAGTTGTATTTTTGCTTTGCATTAATTTTGGGAAATTCTTGGTTTCAGAGTGGCAGGACATCCCTTAGCTCAGAATGAGAGATGCCTTCACATGTTCCTGCAGGATTCATCAATTGATAAGAACTATGTTCCTGGTAAAATACGTAACACCTGAAACAGTCCAAGAATGTGTAGTCAAACCCATTGTCCTTTAACCATCCAGCATGACACCAAGCCTCTATTCCATCCTCTCATCATCTGAGAGGGTGCATCATTCTGTTATGCACATAATTGAAATATCATCCGTTATTCCTCTGGAAACTCTCTAAAATGCATAGTGAAAAAAAAAACGTAATTGTTATAGACATATTCGTGTTTTTTCCTGGTATATCGTTATTTTCATGATTTAATTCATATGTGTGCAAAAGAAGGCTAGAAAAAATATAGTTATAAGGTCATGCTGCATTCATTTGTTAATTATGAGAAAGTCTTATATACATTTAAGAAATAAATATATTTGTGCTGTACTTGCCTGAGCTCTAATGTACAAACATATTTAAAATCATTTCAGTCAGTTTGAAGAACGGCTGAAGTCTATTTTTGTGTCTTGCCTTTGAAAGGTAACGTGTATTACTTCGACTAAACATTCCACTGTGTTGCTCATTGGAACAAATCTGTAGCTTGATTTTAACTTTATACTAATACTGTCATTTTTTTTTGGCTACTGTCAAAAGTAAAGAAATTTACTATGCAGAAAAAAAAGTTGTCTCGGGCTTTAGGAGTTAAAATATGTATCAAATGTTCACAATAAAGTCTGGGAAATCTTTTGTCTGATATTCTTTCAACCAGCAAGTAACGTAAAGAATATTTAGTGCATGTACATTTTTGTTCTTGATAAAGATTGATTGTATCTATTAAGGTTATTATTAGATTATTATTTCATATATCAAAATTTACGAAAATGCAAAACGAAAAAAAAAAATAAAAATATCTTTTGTGTTCATTTTGACTTTTTTAAAAATATGTTTATACTTACAAGCAAGTGCATATACCTATCATAGAACAAAAGGCCATTTTTCAAACATAATGTAATAGAGTTGATCATGTGTGAATGGGACCCCCTCATACGAAACTGCCCTCGGACCCTACAAAACATCGTTCATCAGCTTAAGGTTCAATGAGGCCTCTGATTTCTGCAAAATGAAATTCTACTTGAGTGGGGCGGTTGGTTATATGAATATGGTCTAGGTCAGCCTAGGCAAACTACGGCCGCCATTTATTTTTGTATGACCCGCGAGCTATTGATGACAAAAATATATTTGTAAAAGAGAACAAGAAGTCCAACATCGACGAAGGGATTGAATTCAGTGAAATTACTAATTTTATTAAAATTAAATTTTAATAAAATTATATTTAAATTTCGCTTTAGTTTTTTTTTTGCATTGGTTATACATTAATAATTATATATTTCGTTGGCAACCCACTCTTCATTTCTGTTTGGCACTCGCCCTTCCATTTTAAATTTTTATGCAGCTAAAAAGTTTGCCCAGGACGTCATGTGGCATGTACATTTAAGCCCAACTAAGTCGGAAGTCTTTGAAACAAAGTGTAAAAATTCGAAGCTATTCAGGTAAAAAAAAATTGAAATGCATTCAAATCAGAATAATTATTGCTAAATATTAAACGATAATATAAAAAAAAAAGTTCCAGGCATTTTTTATTTAGCAAATGATTACCCTGGTGAGGAGTGGTCAACCACACAGGGTTCTGACTGTATAAACAGTGGATTAAGGCTCAGCTTGATTATGTATGGATCCTGAATAAGATCCTGAATTTGCTGCACTGGTGGGCTTTTGAGGGAAAAATCTTTCGCTATGTTTTCTATTTGTTTCGGGGTTGACAACATAAAGGAATAGATTTACATGATACGTGCTATCAGCTGGTGGATAATCCTGGTAAGAGGTTACCGTTGGTACCTGAACTCTTGCTTCTACAGGCATCGTGAAACCTACATTAGAGGAAGTCTTCCAGTGTAATGGCTGCAGCCTTTAGAAGTCGGGGAACAGGTCTTTGCCCCATGCCTGCGATTAGTGGGATGTTTGATATTGTCGGCATTCCTTCTCTCAATAAACATAGTTGCTTTAAACATCCAACTAACTATTTACTTTCCAAAGGCAGTTGGAATGTGAACTCTGCACAGAGCTTGTTCTCTTGATGTCCTCACACAAGACTTTCACCGTTATAATTTAGATATTCTCGGTTTGAAAGAGACCAGATCGACATAAAGGGCAGATTCTTTAAAAAATAATCTTAAATTTATCTTCAGGGAGGAACTTCAAAGACGAATGTTATCTGCTGTTATGCCCCCACTGAGGATAAGGACAGGTTTTACAGACAACTTCAGGATATTTTGAAATCTGTCAAGAAAGGAGATATTACTCTCGTTCTAGGTGACCAGTGCCAAAGTTGGTACTCTGACCTTTGGGGAGGAGTAATAGGCCCTTTTGGTATTGGTAGCTGCAATGGCAATGGGCAACGTCACCTACAGGTAAGTAAACGCAATGGATTCAGAATAACACACTTATTACAAACACCGCGACATACATAGGTAAACATGAGTTTCACCTGACAGGCTGCATAAGAATATGATTGATTATATATTAACAGTAAACGGACTAATTCTGTTAGGAATACCAGGGGAGCTGAAATTTGATCTGACCATTACCTTGTTAAAAGTGTGTTGCAACTTAAAAAGTGTTGTGCTAGGGTTAAAAAATTTACTTTTAATACTGAAGCTCTGAAAGACCCAGTTATAGCCAAAGCTTACCATGATAGTCACTTAGTCATTATGACTGTCATGGTTTGCTTACTACTGAAGTTCAGGAAGAATGGGATAGTTTTAAGCTTTTCTTGAAACAGTACTTTTTTAGGAAAAAAGGAGCAGAGAAGGCATTTGTGCTTATTACAGAAGGGAAGAAAACTGCAGGTATGAGTTGGGTTGTTTTACCTCTGAGCGGCACTTTTTTGCACACCATGGGCTAAATGGCCAGGTCACATGGACCCCGAAGGCTCAGAGGTTGGGGGAGGGGACCCACTGGAACAGCTGTTGGGAGACAGATGGTAGCCTCCCGTCAAGGCCATCCAGCGTGTTCTTTAACGTGCACAGGGTATGGCTCTCCCGCACACGGGGCCACGGCTTAACGTCCCATCCGACGGACGGCGGCCTTTCCAAGCCCATCGGTGTCACCTACTGACCGTGGGCAGGGCGGGGAATACTGCAGGTATGTCATTAATCAATTCCCTACTAGTCCTGGTAAGGAACGTTACAGAGAGCTTAATAAACATGTAAGGATCAGTTATAAGAATCTTTGGCTTGGCTCACAAAGCCGAGAAAGCAGCACAACCGCAGAGAGCTGTACCAGATAATGTTTTGTGTGGTAGAAAACGGATAGGTATACAGGAATTGAAGAATAAACAAGGTAAGTTTATATTGGAAGGTGAGGATTCTGTCGTGGCCAGGTGGACTGAACATTTCAGTGATGTTCTAAACATTGTGGTTAGTTCTACTCCCATTGTAATGATGACAGATGCATTGCTGGCTTTAATGTTGGCTCTATAACAGTCTGAAGTTATTTTGGCTGTTTCTAAACTTAAACTTCATAAATTCCCAGGTGTAAATGAAATTACTACGGAAATGCTTAGAGCTGGGAATGTTTCTGTTACCACTTGGATGCTAAAATTTTGAATATCTTTTATGATAAAGGCATGGTTCCTAAGGATTTTACCAGAGCTATTATTATCCCTATTTACAAAAAAGGTGATCGCAGTTCTGATAACTATAGGGGTATCAACCTACTCTCTGTTCCAGGGAAAATTCTTTGCATGATTGTGCTTAATAGAATTAAGAATCTGGTTGACAGTCAATTGCGTGATGAGCAATGTGGATTCAGAAGTGGTAGGGGATGTGTAGATCAGATATTTTCACTTAGGCAGATTGAGAAATATTTAGAGTTTCGGAAACGTTTGGTGGCTAGCTTTGTTGATTTCAAAAAGGCTTTCGACTCTGTTGATCGTTATAATTTGTGGTTGATTGTGAGATCATATGGTATACCAGACAAGTTAGTTAACATAATGAAAGCTCTCTATAATAACACTGAGGCGTGTGTGAGAGTTGATAAGGTTTGTAGCAATTGGTTTAGCATTACTTCTGGTGTTTGACAAGGGTGCATTTTGTCTCCTTTTCTCTTTAGCTTGGTTATTGATTATGTTATGCGAAATTCACTTCAAGGGAAAGATTTTGGCCTTAAATGGACTGGAGATACGAAAATTTCTGATTTATATTATGCTGATGATTTAGCCCTTTTGGCAAATGATGTTGATGAGATGAACTCTTTCATTCGAGCTGTTGATGAGACGTAGTAGAGTAGGTTTGGTTATAAACAGAGAGAAAACTAAAGTGATGAAAATTGATCACGCAAGCTGTGATTCAGTTTAATTATCTTGAGAGTTTTCTAACATACTGTGGTGTGCGGCATGAGATTCACAGACGAATAGGGATTGCTGCCGGGACTTTTAAGAATCTGTAGAGAGAGTGGAGAAATAGGTGTATACATCTAAAGACAAATAAGCTATATAATAGTTTGGTTCTCTCTGGGGTTAGTTATGGTAGTGAAAGTTGGAAGCTTTGTAAACAGGAACTTGATACTAAGTAATGATGAGGTTAGGGAAAGGAGTCTGCAACCTCCTTTAAGCTGCATATTATGCAGAGAGAGAGACCATTGGTTTGGCCATGTTGCCCGTATGGATAATTATAGATTTGCGAATAGGGTATGAATAGTGTGTCTAAAAACCTCAGAAATAGGAGGAGACCTAGGGTGCGGTGGGCAGACAATGTCAAATAGGACCTTGTTAGAATTGATGTGCAGTGGCCAGATGCAGCAGAAATATCTCAGGACAGATATACTTGGAGCAATAAATTGCACAGTCTGGTTGGACCTCCGTAGCCCATGGCTGCTTGAGGATGATGATTGCTATGCACCAATTAAAAAAATTCTGAATTTATAGAAATAATTCTGCTATGATTAGTTCCACAGATGACTTCCCGGTTTTCATATACTGTGTGTGAGAATTACTTCCCGGTTTCGAATACCAACTTTGCCAACTGAACAGAAAAATGGAAACATCTCCATAGAGAATCGCATTCAAAGCTAAATAACTTCTTAAAAACATTTTTCATTAATTATAAAATTATATTTATACTTAATTTTTATATTAACTAAAATATTAATTTAACATTTATATTAACTTTATTATTAATATTAAAGTTAATAATAAAGATAGTCAAGATATCTATTTTATACAATATTTGTTTAATACTCAAACAGTGATGAAGGCTAAAATATTTAACTGGGTACAAAAAAAATTACCCCAAATTTAAGTAAAACAGGTTAAGAGTAAGTACCTGTTTTAAGGGTGGTACGTTGCTCCTGTAGTAGAGTCTGGATGCATTGCAACCGGTACTGTACTAGTGTTTGTTTTAATTTAGTTTTGGAGTAAATTTTTTTGCAGTCTATTAACTATTCCAGCAGTCATTACTCTGAATACTGGACAAATATTGTTTGAATTTGTTTTAAATCGAGATTTCGATATATTTGATTCAGATTTTTAAGCATATTTTTCATTAAAAATTATGCTGAAGTTATTGAGCTCTGAATATGATTTTCTATTCAGATAAGGAACTGTTTCCATTCTTCAGTACCTGTATTTTCACTAAATCCCAATCCTGTTCCCTAATCAGAAACGTGTTATCGATGGACTTGAAACGACCACTGTCAATAGGATGTAATGTTGCCATACCCTGATAAATATATAGGATGTAAAATGCCATACCCTGAATAAAGAATATGCTGGACGGCCCTAACAGAAAATGCTGCCATTTGTCTTACAACAATTGTCTGCTGGATCCCCTTCCCAATCGTATCAGATCCCATGTGACCCGACCATTTAACTCGTGTGCAAAAATAGAAGTGTTGCTCCGAGACAAAACAACCTGAATAGTGAAGACGCACTGGAGATTAATTTGGACTCATTTTTTTTCGAAGCGATAATTGTTGAGCCCGATTTCGAAAAAAAAAAAACATTTTCTGTCGAATCATAAGAAACCCAGAAATGCTCTTCGCAAATAATTTATTCTTGTATTATTAATTATAATTGGTTTTAGGAAATATTAAAATTTAATGCTATAAAGAGCGAAAAATTCTAACAGAAACAGATTTCGTGGTTAACATTATAAATGCAATGAACCATTATTTATTAAATATAGAGAATAAAAAAAATAATCAAAAGCCGTACAATTAAGAGTAATATTTTAAATTATTCTGATGCCGGCATAGCCCAAACGTAACTGATCTCTTAATCTGCACACTGTTTAAACACGTGAACAGAAAGTTCTCTGCTGCCTCAAGTTCCATGTAGAGAAAAGATTACTTCCATATCGGACCACTAGAATGATGATTAAATGTGACAAGTCGACCGTCTGTATTTCCTACTCTGTGGCTCTCCGTGATGACGTGTCTAAATAGTTGCTCATACACGAACGGCAAAGATCAGTCCTTGTGGAATTAATTGTAATTGGTTGTCCGAGTCTAATTTCGAGGGAGGTCCTATCATTAAACACTTTCTATTGCGATGCGCATATTTCACGGTCAGCATTGTTCATCTCTAAGTAAATTGGATCTAGCACACATCACGTAATGACAATGCGCTCGTTCAGATTCAGTTATATTTGGAAATAACTGTCCTGTACGGAGTACATAGCGGACATGAGAACGTCCCGCTACTAATATGGGAAATCCTGGATAATGCTACTAACCATTATTATTTACAATCGATTTAAGGACAAAATTAGATTAACACGTGAATTAATTTCTACCCCACCCACGTTTGTTTTCATTCACTCATGAGCCACAATATTATGATCTTCCTAATAGTTTTGGTTTTGGTTTGTTTTATCTCCGAGAGTCACTTTTATGCACAATGGGCTAAATGCCAGGTCACAAGGACCTCGAAGGTTGGGGGAGGGGACCCTTGGAACAGCTGTTGGGAGAAAGATGATAGCCTCCCACGAAGGCCATCCAGTGGGTTCTTTAATGTGCACAGGCTCTCCCACACAGAGCCATGGTTTAATGTACCATCCGATGGACGACGACCTTTCCAAGCCCACCAGTGTCCCTACTGACCGTGGGCAAGGCGGAGAGTTTTGCGGAGATAAATCTCAACACTGACCCAGCTTGGACTCGAACTTGGGGACTATATTATGAGCCTGATGTGCTACTGACTGAGTTACCCTTGCCTAATAACATGTTGGGCCTCTTTTGGCCATGATAACCTCTTGCACCCAGAGTGGACCACCAAAGTGACTCCAAGAGTGGACTCCACTAGACCACCAAAGTGTCCTAAGGTATTTTGTACCAGTGGACCTAATGATGTCCTGGAGTTCGACAACAGTGAGGCACTGGCATGGACTGGCGAATACTTGCTTTCCACTGCATCTATATTTTCCACTGCACTATATGAAAAGTATCTAGACACTTTCTCATCCATAATCTCCCAATAATAGGAAAGGAATTAATATCGCTTTGGTCTACCATTTGCTGCTATCGCAGCCTCCGCTCTGAGGGGAATGCTTTCCACTAGATTTTGGTATGTTGCTCCGGAAATTACCTGCCATTCTGTCGCAA
>JAWZYU010000106.1:563841-656114 GCA_038380435.1 Ryuthela nishihirai | reverse complement strand
ACATCTTTCCAAAGCAAGGAAATGACAGACACGCACTTCATACTGTTTTGCTGTTGGGTTGGGTTCTTTTACCTCTGAGCGGCACTTTTTTGCACACCATGGACTAAATGGCCAGGTCACATGGACCCCGAAGGCTCAGAGAAGGTTGGGGAAGGGGACCCACTGGAAAAGCTGTTGGGACACAGATGGTAGCCTCCCGTCAAAGCCATCCAGCGTGTTCTTTAAAGTGCACAAGGTATGGCTCTCCCGCACACGGAGACAGGGCTTAACGTCCCATCCGACTGACGGCGGCCTTTCCAAGCCCATCGGTGTCCCCTACTGACCGTGGGAAAGGCGGGGAATTTTGCGGAGATAAATCTCAACGCTGACCCAGCTGGGACTCGAACCTGGGAACTACAGATTACGAGCCTGGCGCGCTATCGACTGAGCCCCCCCCCGCCCCCCATGGCCCCGTGGGAGGGACAGCCATACCCTGTGCACGTTAAAGAACACGCTGGATGGCCTTGACGGGAGGCTACCATCTGTGTCCCAACAGCTGTTCCAGTGGGTCCCCTCCCCGAACCTTCTCTGAGCGTTCGGGGTCCATGTGACCTGGCCATTTAGCCCATGGTGTGCAAAAAAAGTGTCGCTCACAGGTAAAACAACTCAACCAACCCAAGCCCATTGGTGTTTCCTTTATAACTGGTTCGAATCCCAACTCGATCAGCGTTGAGAATTATCTCCGCAAAATTCCCCGCCCTGCCCACGGTCATTAGGAGACACCGATGGGCTTGGAAAGGCCGCCGTCCGTCGGATGGGACGTTAAGCCGTATCCCCGTATACTGGAGAGCCATACCTTGTGCACGTTAAAGAACACGCTGGATGGCCTTGATGGAAGACTACCATCTGTCTCCCAACAGCTTCTCCAGTGGGTCCCCTCCCCCAACCTTCTCTGAGCCTTCGGAGTCCATGTGACCTGGCCATTTAGCCCATGGTGTGCAAAAAAGTGCCGCTCAGAGGTAAAACAACCCAACTCAACCGAAGAAAGAAACTTTCTCTTCATTCAGCAATTCTAAAGGAATATTTTAGAGAGAAAAAAAACCTCTTAATTAAATCCATTCATTTTTCTTACCGATGCATTTTTCCTGACAAAAAATACGACAGACGGCATATTCAAGATTTCTTCGGCATCCTCTTTCCACATTTCTCCGTTCCTCTGCAAAACCACGTTATCAATGGGTATTTTGGTTGAGAGAGGTGCGCTGTTCGTTTCGGTTGACGTCACCCACACTGTCAGGCTTTCAACTGTGGAGTCCGTATCAAAAGTAACTTTGGATCCAGCAGTTAGTGAAGCCGTTGTCAGCTGCAAATGAATATTAAAATAAAGTTGTGAAAGCAGTTTCTTACAAGCTTATATTTTTGAAAATAATAACAAAGCATTTTAAATAATATTCGAAGAAAGGTTGATTTGATACATCTTACATTGCAAGTCATAATGGAAATATTCGCGTATAATTTAATTTAGTTTTTTTTTTTTGGATTTAAAATGTGGAGTGTGTACAGTCGCTCAAAAAATATACGAACACTATGATTGATTACAGAATTCAGAAAAAATACCTGCCAACGATTTGTTTAGAAATTAGTGATCTGGCAACCTTTGTGTCACATGACACGAAGGAACACAGTTTTCAGAGCAAACTAGAGCGTGTACAGTTACTGCACACGCTCCAGTTTGCTGTGAACGGTAACTGCACACGCTCAATATTTCCGTGAGTGAGCCCTCACGATCCAGGTCTTTGTGAGCTCACACGATCCAATGTGCTGTGAACATTAACCGCAACCGCTCCAGTTTGCTGTGAACGGTAACTGCACACGCTCAATATTTCCGTGAGTGAGCCCACACGATCTAGTATCAAAATAATATGACCACCTACAGTCGCCCAAAAAAATATCCCGACACTATGGTTGATTACAGAATTCAGAAAAAAAATTTGGCAACGATATTTTTAGAAATTAGTGATCTGGTAACCTTCGTGTACGTATAGTGTAATGTCAGGGCAGACAACTACAAGAAACTGGTTAAGACATGTTGTCTCTGTATCACAAACTTGGCTGCAATATGTCCTTAAAAATCCACTTTCTCCATTCCCACTTAGATTTCTTCCCCGACAACTGCGGCATGGTTAGTGATGAGCACGGTGAACGTTTTCACCAGGACATTGCAACGATGAAGAAACGATACCAGGGAAACAGGTCCACTTCAATGTTGGCTGACTACTGTTGGACGCTCGCCAGAGAAGATCCTGAGCAGCTGTACAAGCGACGTTGGAAATAGAGCGGAGTTTTACTGATACATGTCATATGTACGTATTACTCTATTATATAAGAAACTATTGCGGATTTCTCAGAAGTAGCCAATTTTCATTGTCATATTCGTGTTCAGCACCTTGAAATCTTTAAGAAATGGCTACTTTTATCTCAGAGGCATGACTTTTATGAAAATTTGTTGCCCAGTGTTATCTGCCATTAATGGAACACCATATAAAATTCTTTACGATCTGCTGGTATCGGTTTCGGAAGATATGGTGGGACAACTGTTGGGTTGGGTTGTTTTACATCTGAGCGGCACTTTTTTGCACACCATGGGCTAAATGGCCAGGTCATATGGACCCCGAAGGCTCAGAGAAGGTTGGGGGAGGGGACCCACTGGAACAGCTGTTGGGAGACAGATGGTAGCCTCCCGTCAAGGCCATCCAGCGTGTTCTTTAACGTTGTATTGTTTTACCTCTGAGCATGGACCCCGAAGGCTCAGAGAAGGTTGGGGGAGGGGACCCACTGGAACAGCTGTTGGGAGACAGATGGTAGCCTCCCGTCAAGGCCATCCAGCGTGTTCTTTAACGTGTACAGGGTATGGCTCTCCCGCACACGGAGCCACGGCTTAACGTCCCATCCGACGGACGGCGGCCTTTCCAAGCCCATCTGAGCCACCTCCGCCCCCCTGTGGGACAACTGTTTTGACAAATCCATAAAGTCACAAACAGAGACATAAATGTCAAAGCGGAAAGCATTAATGAGATAAATTAAACTAGATTAGCTGAGGTATAAAAAATAATTCTACTTTATCTACTGACAACGTCGGATTTGCATCTTACCGTGGTGATGCGGATTTCCTCCTCGTAGCGATGGATCACCGAGGTGAAGATGTCATACATTTTGAAGAGGATGTCTTCCAACTCTCCGTCGCTCTTGATCTCCCACAACCGAGAGCAAGGAGACAGTTCCAAGAGTTCATTAAATCCATCTGCTGTTGCTTCGAAGCCGGTGAAAATTATAATTACGAGACATACTTGGAGCTTCTGGATCTTAGATCTCAGTTCGTTATTTGCCGTTACGTTACTTGTTGCGACCAAAATGATCGCACTTCGGCTCTGAGGTAAGTCTTGCTCCAGCATCTGTGTTCGTAAAACAAAATATGTATATATATATCAGATATAAATAATTACCATTATCTTATTAATATATTGAGCCAAGCACAACAATTGTTTTTGCGTCATCTACAGGGTGATTCAAAACTCTTAGGCCAGACTTTAAGGGGTGATAAAATACACCTAACAAGCTTGTTTAGGTGTGTTTTATCATACAATGCATGGTGGAACTCATGCGTCATACAATGCATGGTGGAACTCATGCGTCATACAATGCATGGTGGAACTTATGCGTCGTGCAATGCATGGTGGAACTCATGCGTCGTGCAATGCATGGTGGAACTCATGCGTCGTGCAATGCATGGTGGAACTCATGCGTCATACAATGCATGGTGGAACTCATGCGTCATGCAATGCATGGTGGAACTCAAGCAGTGAAGCACTAGAGGGCGCTTTCCAGTGAACACTTATAAGTGCTGGTTTTCGCACTCGTCGTCATTTCTACCGTGGATTGCAGAACGGATGGAAACGGATGTAACACGTGGCGTCCTCACACTCCTTGCACGCCTTGTATCCTGCAAGCCGCTGACAAAGGAGCCCACTTCGCACAGATAATGGTGCAATTGCTGAAAGGTTTTACGATCAGGCACGCGTCTGGTCGTAAAGCGCTCCCAGTACAGTCTTTGGGCTTCCCTGGCATTCCCATCTGCAGCTCCTCATGTGAAATGCATGTCCGCCTTCTTCTGATTCATGAAACAATTCATCCGTTCTGCAATCCACGGTAGAAATGACGACGAGTGCGAAAACCAGCGCTTATAAGTGTGCACTGGAAAGCGCCCTCTAGCGCTTCACCGCTTGAGTTTCGACCATGCATTGTATGACGAAAAGTGCTTGTTTAGGTGTGTTCTATCACCCCTTAAAGTTTGGCCCAGGAGTTTTGAATCACCCTGTATATCATAATAATTGTTATTATTTTGGGGTTAATCATATCATCAACACAATAATTACTATTACTTTTTGCCTTAAATATCAATACAGTAATCGGCATTACTTTGAGTCTTCAGTTTGAGCTTATGTAATAAATGATAAATAATTTACGATATTTTGAGCTTTAAATATTATCACAGTATTCCCGTTACTTTGAGTTACTCGTTACTTTGCTATTACTTTAGACATATAACAATTTCTGTTATTATGAATCATATATATTAGTACGTACAATAATTGCTATACTGATGTAATCTACATTATCATCTTCTCAGATCTTCTACTGTGGCATATAAACTGACAGGCTCCTGTCAGATCTCTGTGGCAAGCAGCTGCTTGAGGGGGTATTATTTATTATTTATCTGTAAAACCATATATGTACAGTCGCTCAAAAAAGTATCCGAACACTATGGCTGATTACAGAATTCAGAAAAAATATCAGGCAACGATTTTTTTTAGAAATTAGTGATCTGGTAACCTTCGTGTCACGTGACACGTCTGGTGTCACGTGACCAGAAGGTGTCACGTGAACAGAAGGTGTCACGTGACACGAAGGTTACCAGATCACTAATTTCTAAAAAAAATCGTTGCCTGATATTTTTTCTGAATTCTGTAATCAGCCATAGTGTTCGGATACTTTTTTGAGCGACTGTAGGTGGTCATATTATTTTGATACTAGATCGTGTGGGCTCACTCACGGAAATATTGAGCGTGTGCAGCGTTCACAGCAAACTGAAGCGTGTGCAGTAACTGCACACGCTCCAGTTTGCTGTGAACGGTAACTGGAGCGTGTACAGTTGCTGTACACGCTCCAGTAAAATAAAAAATTGTGTTTCCCCACCGCTTTTGGAGTAAAGGCGAAAATCATTGTTATTGTTGCGGATCACAAAAATGGATAGCCACTGAGCGTGAGTATTAAAAGCTATATTTCAAAACCAAATTCAATACAAGGTAAATTGTTACAAAGGAAATATGGATGAAGTATCTTATTAACAAATCAACTATTAACATGCACAAGTCATCAATCTTCCTGCGTAGAGCACACAATATCAGCTCTGTGTATTTTACTAAATACTACCTTTTACTTGATTTACCAGGTCACCCGAAGATCTTCACTCGTAAACCAATTCTCGTCCTGTGCTAATAACTTTTCACACACTAGCCGAACAAAAAGACAGTCCGTGTAGACATTCGAAGTTAGCCATAAAAGTTCCCACTTTTATACTTCCGCGTATACACAACACATCAAGTTACTTCTTGATACTTAACGATAAAAGATCCCACTTTTATCCTTCCGCGTATACACAACACATCAAGTTACTTCTTGATACTTACGCGCACTGTCTCAGAACAGCTCACCGTCCATTTTCGAACTCACCGACCGTTACAACACAACGACCGTTACAATACAAAACCGTTAACGCTCCCCTCTTCTTCTCCAAATTCTCCCAACGTTCTTATTCGTTGGCTGAAACTTTTTGCTTTCGGTTGCCAGATTCCTTCTGTCGTAACACTGCCCCCTTCCTAGGTCTTGTTCGTCCCGAACAATTCTGGATTCCAAAGTTTCTTCAGTTCTTCGATGAAACGGAGCCAAACGATCCACGTGAACCACCTTGCACTTTGTAGCTGGACGTCGACGAATGCGATATACCACGTCTGTGTCAAAATGAAAGCGAATCTCATTATGACGTAGATTTCTTTTCTGACTGAAGCCTCGTCCACAAACATAATACGTGTAAGGCCTATAGCCCTTGTGAACACGTTTATGTCTCTACAGGGAGAAGAATCGACTAAGAGTTTTCGTGCAAAACCTGTAAAAAGTTTTCTTCTTTGTCGAAAGTTTTCTTCTTTGGATTTTTACTTCTATGAAGAGTAACAAGGAATGAAAGTCATTAGTGACATAAAATCTAGGGAGGAGTTTCATCCTCCAGTCTGACCCTTTTGTCAGTTGACTTTCACTTAATTCAGAACTGTCGTGATGAACCTTCAGCCATACTTCACCTGAATCAATTTGATCCCCAAGGTGCTTCACAACTATAATATCAGCTCCATAATTCTTTTTAGCTCTTCGGTCCATCTCCTCCTTCCATACTCTTGCTAGAACTGCAGCTTCTAATCCGACAACCTTACCTGTTTCTCCTGTATAAGTGAAATCAGTGATGTGTCGGGCTGCTAGCAATATTTTTTCTGTTTTACCTTCACATAGCCAGCTTGCAACATCTTCAGATACTCCTTGTTCTATTAACATGTTACGAAACTTGTTCAAAGCATTGCCGTTATGCAGAACCTTACGGACACGTGATGCTTCATCTACCCTATTATCCACAATGTTCACAAAACGCAGAAGTTCTCCTAACTCTTCGACGAGCTCTTGCAGTTCCAAGGATCCGTTACCAAGGAAACACTGAACAGCTTCCATCACTTCCAGAGAGTTGTCAACAGAGTTTTCAAGAGGTGAATCCATGTTGCTGATAACAGCTGAACAACTCAAACTCTTCATTCCACGAGCTTGTAATGCTGCAACCACTTTCTTAACTAAATCAACAGCAACATCTTCTGTACTGATGAGATCAATAGCTCCTTTTCCGAATTCAACATCATAAACCAAAGCACACACTCCTTCAGCCAGCTTTTTGGACACAATTGAGCATATCATTAGAGGAACGCTATCTATGGTAGCCATCAGATCCTTGCAGCGGTAAATCTCCTTATCTGTTGGCACCAGCTCCTCTGTCTGTCCTACGATGCAGCATCCGACGTCTTCCATCATCTGCTCGATTTTATCTTTAGTGCAGTCGACTGTGAAGCCAGGGATGGATTCCAATTTGTACAGAGTATCTCCCGTCAATTGGAGAGCACGACCGGAGATCATAGGGACCTTGAGACCTAAAGCAGCAAGTGCAGGAGCCAAGACAAGACTCACTTTGTTTCCGACACCTCCTGTGCTGTTTTCATCTACCATCCGATGGCGCCACTCGGGTCTCCAGCAAAACACATGACCCGAGGAGGTCATATTTGCTGTTTCTTCCGAATTCACTTTCTTGGAGCTCTCATTGTAATTAGCCAGGGAAACATCAGTTATGATTGCCAAATTGTTCATTCTGGAGATCAGCGACGAGTTTTGTAACATGATATTGTCCACTTTAGAGCTCTTGTAGTCGTGATAAAACTTTTCCATATCCTTATAATCTAAATGGTTATAATGTCCAAATCTGCACATTGACTGTTCAGAAAAGAAATTCAGCATGGTTTCGTTGAGATTGTCTGAGGGCTTTACTTCTCTCTGATCGTAACTCTGAAGCTTAGTTTCATCCAGAAAGTTAGTCTTTGAAGTACTGTCTCTGCCTGAAGCTCTTTTACTAGCATCACCTGTTATGCTTCTAAGCCATACTTCGGAATTCCTCTTCCTTAAATCCCCACTTTCTATAAACGATTCGAGTGTGGCTATATGCTTCGGAAAAATCTCTCCGACTTCCGCGGTAAAGTCGAATGGCACTTTGTATCTATGATGAATGGACGCCTCTTCTTTACTCGGACCACTCTGCGAAACGTAAACTCTGTTTCGTTCCCCTTCATTACCACTCGTTATTCTGCCTTTACGATAATTGTCCATGACGCATTTTGCTGAGAGCGAGGAATAGAATACCTTTCGTGTGGATCTCTCTTCAGATCGTGCCAGACTTGTATACCTAGGTATTTTGAAGTGCAAAGCGTACTGTATAGTCTCGCAGCTCTCTGATCTGTGTGATTGTTCTTCACAGTTCCTAGACATGTCACCAGCGACATAGACACTCTGCCATGCATCACCAGTAGTTGCGTGGTCAAAGGCATTATCTGCGCTATCTCTACGATTCTTGATTTCCAGTAGCAGATCCACATTTTTATATGCGTTGCCTTTCTCTTTTTCTTTTCCATGTTTACAATCTAACTTAACACTATCAAGATCATCTTTTTCACTGACAAATTCAACATTTAAACTATTGCATTGTCTATTGAGTTCGGTTTTATGATCCTTGAACTGATCAATAATCTTACCAACTTGAGAAGCCACTTCAGCTCTCATCTCAGTATTTTGTGCGGCCAGATCACCTCTTTTATTCCTCAACTCATTATTTCGTGCGGCCATTTCGGCTTTCAAATCATCTATTTTATCGCTTTGGGCAGCTATATCGGCTTTCAAATCATCTATTTTATCGCTTTGGGCAGCTATATCGGCTTTCATATCAGTCATCAGCTTTATTAACTCATCCATACTTCTAGTGAAAGGCATTCAATTAAATTAATCCCACTTCTGACACCAAATATTGCGGATCACAAAAATGGATAGCCACTGAGCGTGAGTATTAAAAGCTATATTTCAAAACCAAATTCAATACAAGGTAAATTGTTACAAAGGAAATATGGATGAAGTATCTTATTAACAAATCAACTATTAACATGCACAAGTCATCAATCTTCCTGCGTAGAGCACACAATATCAGCTCTGTGTATTTTACTAAATACTACCTTTTACTTGATTTACCAGGTCACCCGAAGATCTTCACTCGTAAACCAATTCTCGTCCTGTGCTAATAACTTTTCACACACTAGCCGAACAAAAAGACAGTCCGTGTAGACATTCGAAGTTAGCCATAAAAGTTCCCACTTTTATACTTCCGCGTATACACAACACATCAAGTTACTTCTTGATACTTAACGATAAAAGATCCCACTTTTATCCTTCCGCGTATACACAACACATCAAGTTACTTCTTGATACTTACGCGCACTGTCTCAGAACAGCTCACCGTCCATTTTCGAACTCACCGACCGTTACAACACAACGACCGTTACAATACAAAACCGTTAACGCTCCCCTCTTCTTCTCCAAATTCTCCCAACGTTCTTATTCGTTGGCTGAAACTTTTTGCTTTCGGTTGCCAGATTCCTTCTGTCGTAACACTATCAATGCAAACTTCGTGACCATCACATTACAACATCAAAATTTCAAATTTTTACAAGTATTCCTTTACAATTTTGCCGTTTTCAACTTTTTTGAACAGTAGAGGGCGCAATTATAGCTATTGGGAGATTCCGAAGGTGGGAATTGTAATGTTTCATCGATGCCTATCCAACCCAAAGAGGAGCGGGGGTGACTCAGTCGGTAGCGCGTCGTAATCTGTAGTTCCCAGGTTCGAGTCCCAGCTGGGTCAGCGTTGAGATTTATCTCCGCAAAATTCCCCGCCCTTCCCACGGTTAGTAGGGGACACCGATGGGCTTAGAAAGGCCGCCGTCCGTCGGATGGGACGTTAAGCCGTGGCCCTGTGTGCGGGAGTGCCATACCCTGTGCACGTTAAAGAACACGCTGGATGGGCTTGACGGGAGGCTACCATCTGTCTCCCAACAGCTGTTCCAGTGGGTCCCCTCCCCCAACCTTCTCTGAGCCTTCGGGGTCCATGTGACCTGGCCATTTGGCCCATGGTGTGCAAAAAAGTGCCGCTCAGAGGTAAAACAACCCAACCCAAAGAGAATTTTTCAGTTAAAGGACAAAGAATTTAAAAGTAGACAGACGACAAGGTGAAAACATTAGCTAGTTTTTTTTTGCAAACGAGCTAAAAAGAAGAAATTGTTAAAAAGAAGAGCTGCAACTTCTTCGGAAGACGGTCGCAGTCAGTGGTTGAAATATTAGGATATTTATTTACAAGTAAGCGAATTTCTTGGTAATAATAAGTAAGTGAATCTCTTGGTTAATACTCGCGGCTTGCTTTATCATAAAGTTAAATTAATGTACATTTTTTATCAGATTTTATGAAAGAGTTTAGATTTACCTTCTCAGGAATTATGCAAACAAAATGATATCAGCGAAAAGTGCAAACAAAATGATTTCAGCGAAAAGTGCAAACAAAATGATTTCAGCGAAAAGTGCAAACAAAATGATTTCAACGAAAAGTGCAAACAAAATGATTTCAGCGAAAAGTGCAAACAAAATGATTTCAACGAAAAGTGCAAACAAATGATTTCAGCGAAAAGTGCAAACAAAATGATTTCAACGAAGAGTGCAAACAAAATGATTTCAGCGAAAAGTGCAAACAAAATGATTTCAGCGAAAAGTGCAAACAAAATGATTTCAACGAAAAGTGCAAACAAAATGATTTCAGCGAAAAGTGCAAACAAAATGATTTCAGCGAAAAGTGCAAACAAAATGATTTCAACGAAAAGTGCAAACAAAATGATTTCAGGGAAAAGTGCAAACAAAATGATTTCAGCGAAAAGTGCAAACAAAATGATTTCAGCGAAAAGTGCAAACAAAATGATTTCAACGAAAAGTGCAAACAAAATGATTTCAGCGAAAAGTGCAAACAAAATGATTTCAACGAAAAGTGCAAACAAAATGATTTCAGGGAAAAGTGCAAACAAAATGATTTCAACGAAAAGTGCAAACAAAATGATTTCAGCGAAAAGTGCAAACAAAATCATTTCAGCGAAAAGTGCAAACGAAATGATTTCAGCGAAAAGTGCAAACAAAACGAGTTCAGCGAAAAGTGCAAACAAAACGATTTCAGCGAAAAGTGCAAACAAAATGATTTCAGCGAAAAGTGCAAACAAAACGATTTCAGCGAAAAGTGCAAACAAAACGATTTCAGCGAAAAGTGCAAACAAAGTGATTTCAGCGAAAAGTGCAAACAAAACGATTTCAGCGAAAAGTGCAAACACTTACCACTAAAGCTTCCAAAAGGGCGCAATGGGAGCAAGAAGTTTTATCTTTCCTGATGAAGACTGGATTCACTTTTTTAATCTGCGCAGAGCGGTCTGAAGTCATGGAAGTCAAATTCAGAGTTCTTGTAGCGGAAGTGTCGTTGAATTTAATGAAGCCACATTTCGTCTCTTCGGGCAATTCAAGAATGAATTTAATCACCGCATTCTTAATGAGAAAACCCTGAAATAAAAGAAAAATATATGATGAATCATTAAGGTGGGTTGTTTTACTTCTAAGAGGCACTCTTTTGCAAACAATGGGCTGGATGGCCAGGTCACAAGGACCCTAAGGGCTCAGAGAAGGTTGGGAAAAGGGGGCCTACTGGAAGAGTTCTACCTCCAGTTAATCCAGCGTGTTCTTTAACGTGCAAACAGAGTCAAGGCTTTATTTACACCCTCTTCCAACAGGTGGCAGCCTTTGCAAGCTCATCGGTGTCTGTAATGAACTTAAGGCTGGGTGGTTGAATATATCCTGTCGTGCTGAGATATTTGTACTTTATGGCCGTAGATTTTAATCGTGTTTACTCGCTGCAGTTCTGAAGTTTCTATCGGTTATTATCCTGTCTAGGTTTTATACTTGCAGCTATCAATAACTCGACAGAGGAGGAATAAAACGAACAATTTATTGAATAGCAATGCAACTATGAATACTATGCAACTATGGTACTAGCGACTAACTGTCTTATACCCTACTAGCCGTAGATGACGCATAAACTGTATGAATATGCACGAATCTGCCCCTTCAGTTTCCAAGAGAGAAATCCAACATGAGTCCCTCGATATCCGGACTGAGACCTCGTCGCCGCACTCGAACACAGACGACTTCACTAACGACCTCACTGCTTCGGAGCTCTCGTCGTTCTCCCTTTTCTTTCTCCTCTCCTCTCCCAGCATTTCATAAGCCCCCTGGGCTTACATATTAGTCTAAACTTTGTATTAACCTTCGGTTTTATCCTTCCTGATTGCCTCAGAGAACCCCACTCATCATGTTTATCCTCCCCCACCTTGACTTTTAGCGCATTGATCCTTGTAGTTGACCGGAAGCTGATTATCTGCGTCTCCATACTGGGTTGGGTTGTTTTATCTCTGAGCGCCACTTTTTTGCACACCATGGACTAAATGGCCAGGTCACATGGACCCCGAAGGCTCAGAGAAGGTTGGGGGAGGGGACCCACTGGAGAAGCTGTTGGGAGACAGATCGTAGTCTCCCATCAAGGTCATCCAGCGTGTTCTTTAACGTGCACAGGTTATGGCTCTCCCGCACACGGGGCCACGGCTTAACGTCCCATCCGACGGACGGCGGCCTTTCCAAGCCCATCGGTGTCCCCTACTGACCGTGGGCAGGGCGGGGAATATTTGCGGAGATAAATCTCAACGCTGACCCAGCTGGGACTCGAACCTGGGAACTACAGATTACGAGCCTGGCGCGCTACCGACTGAGCCACCCCCTATAAGGCAGTGAGTGTTTTCCAAACTACGGGCCCACGAAATCTTTGGCACAGCACATCAAAATTTAACTTTGAATTTTCATACTGTAAGTAAAGTAACGAAAAAAATTGTTTTGAGAAGCACTCACGTTATAAACCCTCAGGAGCAATTTTTTGAATTCACATACTTGTTGAGGTTCGTATAGCGATTTTCTAAATTTAGATGATAACAGTAGTCACTTGATTGAAAACAAGAAGTACAGTCGCTCAAATAAATATCCGAACACTATGGTTGATTACAGAATTCGGAAAAAATATCTGGCAACGATTTTTTTTTTAAATAGTGATTTGGCAACTTTCGTGTCACGTGACACGAAAGTTGCCAAATCACTATTTAAAAAAAAAATCGTTGCCAGATATTTTTTCCGAATTCTGTAATCAACCATAGTGTTCGGATATTTATTTGAGCGGCTGTATCTTGATTAAAAATAATGAAAATTCGATGTTTGTTTTTGGTTGCGATATAAATGAGTTAAAGTCAACTATAAATTCATTAGCTGTTAATAAAAAATGTTAGCTATGATCATCTAACGCAAGCGAGTCCAACCCGCGGGCCGCATGCAACCCTGGACAGCCAGTAATGCGACCCACAAAATCGTAAAGTTTACGTGTTTACGACACAAACTTTCAACATGATTATGTGATTTTTCAGCGTTTTTGATATCCCACTAGTTTTATGTTGCCCTTTTTTAAATTTAAAATAAAAAACATAAGAAAATAAATGAAGTTTTATTATTCACATACATTAACCATATTATATATTTTATGTGCGGCCCAAAACAATTTATCTTCACTCAATGTGGCCCAGGGAAGTCAAAAGGTTGGACACGCCTGGTCTAACGATATAATTATTAAAAGTCATATTTTATTATCATGGTTACTTACTTTTAAAAATTGTAAATATATTATTTAGAACTGGTGTTTTTCCAAATAGTCTTAAAAAAAGTAATTTTAATACCAATTTGTAAGAGAGGAGACATTAATTGTTTTTGTAACTATAGGCCTTTATCAATTTAACCCGTATTTCTAAAGTAATCGAAAAGTTGATGAAATGAAGAACTGTTAATATTTTTGGATAAATTCATATTTTTTTCTCGATAATTAGTTCGGATTTCGCAAAAATAAAAATACAGAACATGCTATTTTAAAATTTACAAATAATATTTTCTCACATGTGGAAAAAAGTAAGAATGTCATTGCTATATTTATTGATGTTAGAAAAGCTTTCGATGCAGTTTAACATAAATTGTTATTGTTAAATATGTATAAAATAACGATTAGATGAAATACTTATGAATGGTTTAAATCTTATTTATATGGCATGAATCAAGCAGTAATAATTAACAATATTAAAAGTAACTTTCAGCTTATAGCTAAAGGTGTTCCTCAGGGATCAGTTTTAGGGCCGTTATTATTTTTAATTTTTATAAATGATTTGTACTCCCTTGGTTTAAATGGAGGCATCGTTAAACTTGATGATGACATTGCTTTAATATATGGAGGTAAAAATCTGTTAGAATTAAAAAATAATATCAAAGAGGGTTTGCTCAGATTAAAGGCAATTAAAATACATTAAATAAATTAAATATTAATATTAATAAAATTAAATTTATTAATTTAAGTTAAAACGCAGTTTCTTTTAACAATAAATATGAAATTTCATTGTGGCGAAATATATTTTGGGAATATAATGCCTGCCATTAGATTGCAAGATAAAATAGTAAAATGCATATTTAGAATAAGGGAATAAACCATGCTGAATATTTATTCAAATAATTATCTTCTCAGAAAACCTTATATATACAAGTTCATACTATTTCTTTACAATAACTGTGAATGGTGTAAAGGTAAAGTCTTATCACTCCACAGAATCTAGGACAATTTAAGTTGTTCCGAAAGTTAACAAAAATGTACGTGAAAAAATAATTTTTTACCTAACTCCAAAAATGTTTAATTCCTTACCAAATGATATCAGAAACCCAACAGTCAGATTATTTTTAAGCATAAACTGAGGGAATATTTAAATACGACAAATGATTTTGAATTTTTGTTCAACGTAATTGGATAATTTTTTAAGTTTTTCTAGGTGATGTTGCCTGTTAATTTGTATGTAGCTTATTTAATTACCTGGATGGGTTTTTTTATACCACTTGGTAATATTTGGGAGATATTAAAGTTTTATTTTCTGTTTTTCTCACAAGTAAATACTATGTGTTCTTTGTAGTTTGTTCAACAAAAAACACATTATGCGTATTTGGTAAAAATCTAAGCAAAAATCGAAATCTGTACAGTCGGTCAAAAAAATATCCCAACACTATGATTGATTACAGAATTCAGAAAAAATATCTGGCAACGATTTTCTTTTAGAAATTAGTGATCTGGCAACCTTCGTGTCACGTGACACGAAGGTTGCCAGATCACTAATTTCTAAAAATATCGTTGCCAGATATTTTTTCTGAATTCTGTAATCAACCATAGTGTTCGGATACTTTTTTGAGCGACTGTAGGTGATCATATTATTTTGATACTAGATCGTGTGGGCTCACTCACGGAAATATTGAGCGTGTGCAGTTACCGTTCACAGCAAACTGGAGCGTGTGCAGTAACTGCACATGCTCCAGTTTGCTGTGAACGGTAACTGGAGCGTGTACAGTTGCTGTACATGCTCCAGATATTTTTCCTGAATTCTGTAATCACGTGACACGAAGGTTGCCAGATCACTAATTTCTAAATAAAAAAGTTGCCAGATATTTTTTCTGAATTCTGTAATCAACCATAGTGTTCGGATACTTTTTTGAGCGACTGCATGTGGTCATATTATTTTGATACTAGATCGTGTGGGCTCACTCACGGAAATATTGAGCGTGTGCAGTTACCGTTCACAGCAAACTGAAGCGTGTGCAGTAACTGCACACGCTCCAGTTTGCTGTGAACGGCAATTGGAGCGTGTACAGTTGCTGTACACGCTCCAGATATTTTTCCTGAATTCTGTAAGCACATGACACGAAGGTTGCCAGATCACTAATTTCTAAAAATATCGTTGCCAGATATTTTTCTGAATTCTGTAATCAACCATAGTGTTCGGACACTTTTTTGAGCGACTGTACAGTCGCTCAAAAAGATATCCGAACACTATGGTTGATTACAGAATTCAGAAAAAATATCTGGCTACGATTTTTTCTGAATTCTGTAATTAACCATAGTGTTTGGATATTTTTTTGAGCGGCTGTTCTGACGTCACAAACCGTATCAGACGAACGTAATGAAAGATAAATATACCGCTTCTTTTTGAAAATCGGCATTCTGGTCTACGGCAATGACAATCTTGGCAGCTTGGTTCTGAACGTACTGGATCTCGGGGTCACGTGATGCTTCTTCGGTAGACTCCAATCTAAAACGGGAAGAAAAAGTGCAACGATTTTTTAATCACAGTGGAAAGAGAAAAAGAATATATACTTCTGCGTGTGTAAAAACCTAACTCACAAAACCAATAAAATGTTGGGTTGTTTTATCTCTGAGACG
The DNA here is from genome assembly GCA_038380435.1 of Ryuthela nishihirai. Classification (NCBI taxonomy): domain Eukaryota; kingdom Metazoa; phylum Arthropoda; class Arachnida; order Araneae; family Heptathelidae; genus Ryuthela; species Ryuthela nishihirai. The sequence continues at coordinate 639,979 of JAWZYU010000106.1, read as the reverse complement.
CACTTTTTTCTTTTGCACACAGTGGGTTATATTGCCAGCTGACTAGGACCAAAACGTCCTCTCTTATACCAGGCCCGGACAGTGCAGTAATAGAAGAATTAATTTTTAAATATTGATTATAGTGACAGAAGAATTAATTTTTAAATATTGATTATAGTGACAGAAGAATTAATTTTTAAATATTGATTATAGTGACAGAAGAATTAATTTTTAAATATTGATTATAGTGACAGAAGAATTAATTTTTAAATATTGATTATAGTGACAGAAGAATTAATTTTTAAATATTGATTATAGTGACAGAAGAATTAATTTTTAAATATTGATTATAGTGACAGAAGAATTAATTTTTAAATATTGATTATAGTGACAGAAGAATTAATTTTTAAATATTGATTATAGTGACAGAAGAATTAATTTTTAAATATTGATTATAGTGACAGAAGAATTAATTTTTAAATATTGATTATAGTGACAGAAGAATTAATTTTTAAATATTGATTATAGTGACAGAAGAATTAATTTTTAAATATTGATTATAGTGACAGAAGAATTAATTTTTAAATATTGATTATAGTGACAGAAGAATTAATTTTTAAATATTGATTATAGTGACAGAAGAATTAATTTTTAAATATTGATTGCGGTGACAGAAGAATTAATTTTTAAATATTGATTATAGTGACAGAAGAATTAATTTTTAAATATTGATTATAGTGACAGAAGAATTAATTTTTAAATATTGATTATAGTGACAGAAGAATTAATTTTTAAATATTGATTATAGTGACAGAAGAATTAATTTTTAAATATTGATTATAGTGACAGAAGAATTAATTTTTAAATATTGATTATAGTGACAGAAGAATTAATTTTTAAATATTGATTATAGTGACAGAAGAATTAATTTTTAAATATTGATTATAGTGACAGAAGAATTAATTTTTAAATATTGATTATAGTGACAGAAGAATTAATTTTTAAATATTGATTATAGTGACAGAAGAATTAATTTTTAAATATTGATTATAGTGACAGAAGAATTAATTTTTAAATATTGATTATAGTGACAGAAGAATTAATTTTTAAATATTGATTATAGTGACAGAAGAATTAATTTTTAAATATTGATTATAGTGACAGAAGAATTAATTTTTAAATATTGATTATAGTGACAGAAGAATTAATTTTTAAATATTGATTATAGTGACAGAAGAATTAATTTTTAAATATTGATTATAGTGACAGAAGAATTAATTTTTAAATATTGATTATAGTGACAGAAGAATTAATTTTTAAATATTGATTATAGTGACAGAAGAATTAATTTTTAAATATTGATTGCGGTGACAGAAGAATTAATTTTTAAATATTGATTACAGTGACAGAAGAATTAACTTTTAAAAAACTGGTAATCTATTTTAAAATATTCATCAATATTTAAAATAGTCGTAATGATTATATTATTTTATTTGGTTTAAAAATACCAAATAATAGATTAAAAATAATAGATTAAAAATAATAGATTTTAATTAAATTTTAGATAAATAGCTTAAAAAGTTATGTATATTTAATTTTCTTCCCTCCTTTGGCTCAACAGCTTTTTTTTGTTGTTGTTTTACCTCTGAGCGGCACTTTTTTGCACACCATGGGCTAAATGACCAGGTCACATGGACCCCGAAGGCTCAGAGAAGGTTGGGTGAGGGGACCCACTGGAACAGCTGTTGGGAGACAGATGGTAGCCTCCCGTCAAGGTCATCCAGCGTGTTCTTTAACGTGCTCAGGGTATGGCTCTCCCGCACACGGGGCCATGGCTTAACGTCCCATCCGACGGACGGCGGCCTTTCCAAGCCCATCGGTGTCCCCTACTGACCGTGGCAGGGGGGGGGAATTTTTCGGAGATAAATCTCAACGCTGACCCAGCTGGGACTCGAACCTGGGAACTATAGATTACGAGCCTGGCACGCTACCGACTGAGCCACCCCCGCCCCTGGCTCAACAGCTGTTCAGGCTGGAGATCAAGGTGACCTTGCAAAGACCCAGACAGGGCAAAGGGGCGGGGGAAGGGGGAGTCCATTACCTCGGGGTCCCAGAAGTGTATGTGTCGCTTTGAAAACTTCATACTGGTATCTGAAGTACGGGGTAGAAATTTAAGTTAAGACGATTAAGATAGTAGTTATATTGGTTAAAATAGAAAACTGTTTTCCCTTTTTATGAAATAAGATCAAAATAAGAATTTAGTAATATGGACAATTTTATTTTGACTTCTTAACAGTTTTTAAACAATATAAAAATTAAATAAAAAATTATCTAAAAAATTGAATGGAGACTCCAAATGGCGTTTTTTCCTGGGTCCTTAGGTACTATGCATGGCCCTGCAAAGACCCCAAAGACTCAGAGAAGGGAGGTGGGGGTGGCTCAGTCGGTAGCGCGCCAGGCTCGTGATCTGTAGTTCCCAGGTTCGAGTCCCAGCTGCGTCAGCGTTGAGATTTATCTCCGCAAAATTCCCCGCCTGTCGATGGTCAATAGGGGACACGATGGGGTTTGGAATAGGCCGCCGTCCGTCAGATGGGTCGTTAAGCCGCGGCCCGTGTGCGGGAGAGAGCCATATCCTGTGCACGTTAAAGAACACGCTGGTATGGCCTTGACGGGAGGACACCATCTGTCTTCCAACAGCTGTTCCAGTGGGTCCCCTCCCCCAACCTTCTCTGAGCCTTCGGGGTCCTTGTGACTTGGCCATTTAGCCCATGGTGTGCAGAAAAAGTGCCACTCAGAGGTAAAACAACCCAACTCAGAGAAGGTTGCAGAAGGCATGTGGAAGCCTCCTCTACAGGGGACTACCACTTAACGTATCATTTGACGGCTAGATCCAGCTCTGTCCCCTTTCTAACCGAGGGCAGAACGTCAGTCAGCGGAGAAAATTCTCAATTCAGGGGGGATTCGAACAGGAAAACTTCAGATTACGAGCGAACTTCAGATTATGTGTTACATGCTGAGCTAACCCTGCCCCTCAGTAGTTGCTAATGTTGACCAAATGAATTTTTATATCAAGAGCACGGCCGAATTTAGGGTAAGCCAAAGGGGCCTTGCCCATCCTCTTCCACAATTTCAATAACTGGAACAGAGGCGAAAAAAATAGTAAACATATGCAGTTTATTGCACGTATCTTACAGGTTGTTGTTGTTGTTTTTACCTCTGAGCGGCACTTTTTTGCACACCATGGGCTAAATGGCCAGGTCACATGGACCCCGAAGGTTCAGAGAAGGTTGGGGGAGGGGACCCACTGGAACAGCTGTTGGGAGACAGATGGTAGCCTCCCGTCAAGGCCATCCAGCGTGTTCTTTAACGTGCACAGGGTATGTCTCTCCCGCACACGGGGCCACGGCTTAACGTCCCATCCGACGGACGGCGGCGTTTCCAAGCCCATCGGTGTCCCCTACTGACCGTGGGCAGGGCGGGGAATTTTGCGGAAATAAATCTCAACGCTGACCCAGCTGGGACTCGAACCTGGAAACTACAGATTACGAGCCTGGCGCGCTACCGACTGAGCCACCCCCGCCCCGTATCTTACAGGAATAAAAGACTACTAAACGGAGGTATGAGGGTTGGGTTAAAGATAATTTTCTTTTACTTCTGATCGGCCCTTTTATGCACAGAGTGAGATAAATCAATGTTACTCAGCCTTTGTTTATTGCTCCTAACCCCTTCTGAGCTTTTTCATTTACCTCTGTGTGGCCCCCCTCATAGCCGCTGTTAGTTGGAAAAAATGTTCCATGTGATCTATTTTGTTGACAATATGGAACATTTTTTGAACATTTGAGTTGTGTTGCTTTACTTCTGAGACGCACTTTTTTTCACACCATGGGCTAAATGGCCAGTCATAAGGACCTCGAAGGTTCGGAGAAAGTTGGGGGAGGGGACCCTGGACAACTGTTAGGAGACAGGTAGTGGTCTCCCATCACGGCCATCCAGCTTCTTTATGTGAACAGGATATATCTCTCTCATACACGGAGCCAGGGCTTAACGTCCCATCCGACGGACGGTGGCCTTTCCAAGCCCATCGATGTCCCCTACTGACCGAGGGATGGGCGGGGAGTTTTGCGGAGATAAATCTCAATGCTGGGCCAGCTGGGACTCGAACCTGGGAACTACAGATTACGAGCCTGGCGCGATACCGATTGAGCCTCAACCATCCCAGGCCCACGTTGAGAACCAGTGGGCTAAACGATCAGATCAAAAAGACTTCAAGGGCTCAGAGTTGGGCAGGAAAAGGGGGTTAACTGTGCAGGAATTAGGGGACGGAGGGAATAATAAAAATAAATAAATACCTCCTCAAGCAGCTGCTTGCCACAGAGGTCTGACAGGAGCCTGTTAGTTTCATACGCCATAATAGAGAGATCTGTGAGGATGGCGGGTTCTCAGCAGATTTTTTGCCAACTGCACGCGGTGTTCCCAGGTGGTCACCCCCCGCCCCCAGATACTGACCGCGCCCAAAGCTGCTTAACTTCGGTAATCGGACGAGAACCGGTGTTTTCAGTTTGATACTGCCAAACCTCGATTAAAAAAGACATTTTGAGTGTTCTTTAACGTGAACAGTGTATGGCTCTCATATGCATGGACAATGGATTAACATCCCACCTGAAGGACGACCGGTCATTATAAGCCTTTAGCTAAATGAAGGGAAATATATATATTTATATACCAAAAATATCTAGGTCTGTTCTGGTTCAATCCAATCACTTTTTTTTATCAAGTTTAGCATATAGAAAGAAAGAATTAACGCCTTCTTAAAATTATTAATAAGGATTCTAATCTTAATTTTTTATAAATTTAGAAACTGTAAATTTAAAATCATGATTAATACTTACTGTTTTTCTTTAAAATCCGGGTGACTGTTCATTACGTTTCTCACACTTCTGGCTTTGCAAAGAACATTCTGCTTATTAAGAGCAAGAGAATTGTGTTGCCTATCCTGGTCGTCACAAAAATGCTTCATCTGTAAAGATTACAAATACATCAGAACATGACGGCTAAAGAAAGAAATATGAAGAATATCGACCTTAACTTAAGAATCTTAATTGAAGTAAAACGACTGAAATTATAAAGGTAAACTATATGTTTTGGCTTTAGACAGATAACGTTCGAATGAACTATATCAAACTAATGCTCTTGAATAGAATACGTTAAACAATAGGGGCGGGGGTGGCTTAGTCGGTAGCGCACCAGGCTCGTATTCTGTGCTTCCCAGGTTCGAGTCCCAGCTGGGTCAGCGTTGAGATTTATCTCCGCAAAATTCCCCGCCCTGCCCACGGTCAGTAGGGGACACCGATGGGCTTGGAAAGGCCGCCGTCCGTTGGATGGGACGTTAAGCCGTGGCCCCGTGTGCGGGAGAGCCATACCCTGTGCACATTAAAGAACACGCTGGATGGCCTTGACGGGAGGCTACCATCTGTCTCCCAACAGCTGTTCCAGTGGGTCCCCTCTCCCAACCTTCTTTGAGCCTTCGGGATCCATGTGACCTGGCCATTTAGCCCATGGTGTGCAAAAAAGTGCCGCTCAGAGGTAAAACAACCCAACCCGTTAAACAATATGTTGTCATCAGAAGCGTTCAGGTGTAGCTTCAGAAATTATTTAATTCTCAGCAAAATTTCGTGTTCGAAAAAATCGTAAAAAAACAAAAAACTCTCACACAAAAAAATTACTTGTGTAGTATAAAATCCATTTAGAAAAAACATAAAAAATCTCCCTCCTCTTCCAAAAAGTAAGGAAGAAATAAAAAAAAATTGGTAATGATGTACTAAAAAAAGGCTTAGGAAAAAAACTTTACGTTTTTATTCAAACCCTAAAAAAAGCTGAGAATCCTCTGAGCGTTCACAAAAACCCACCCATCCTCAGAGAACACTTAAAAAAATAAATAAAAGAGACTTTGAGGATCTTTTAAAGCATTCCGGGAAAAAACGTAGGAAAGACAATGAAACCATTAAATGAACCAAATGGAATAAGAGACTTCTGTAGGTAACAAACAAGGCACACATAGGTGGACTTATTTTGTTGATTTTTAAGAATGCCGAGAAGTTAATTGACTATAAAGCAATAAGCAAAATAATCAGTAATAAATGAATATCGGCAATTGGAACCGCAGAAATCAGCTTCTGCAAATGGAAATTTCAACAATTTACACTTTAGAAAACATTACAACTAAAGGTAGACCTATTTCTGTTATGTACAGAAATTTCCCTTTTAGAAATCAACATGTCATTGGACATTAGCGGCAACCGTGTGTCTAATGTTCAGATTATCCGGATTAATCAGGAAAATGTACGTGTTCATTTTTAGCCTGCCTTATTACACAAATTCGTCGCAAAACATAATACCAGGATGTGGGATAGCAGAAATCGGTTTGTGATCAAATCACCATGCTGCAGCTCCTTATAAGAATCATACATTCTTCCAATATGGAAGATCCCCCATACTGAAGCTCTATATGCAGAAGTATACACTCTTCCAGTATGGAGGATCAGCATACTGAAGCTCTATATGCAGAAGTATACACTCTTCCAGTATGAAGGATCAGCATACTGAAGCTCTATATGCAGAAGTATACACTCTTCCAGTATGGAGGATCAGCATACTGAAGCTCTATATGCAGAAGTATACACTCTTCCAGTATGGAGGATCAGCATACTGAAGCTCTATATGCAGAAGTATACACTCTTCCAGTATGGAGGATCAGCATACTGAAGCTCTATATGCAGAAGTATACACTCTTCCAGTATGGAGGATCAGCATACTGAAGCTCTATATGCAGAAGTATACACTCTTCCAGTATGGAGGATCATCATACTGAAGTTCTATATACAGAAGTATACGCTCTTCTAGTATGGAGGATCAGCATACTGAAGCTGTATATACCGAAGTATACACTCTTCTGGTATGGAGGATCAGCACACTGAAGCTCTATATACAGAAGTATACACTCTTCTAGTGTGGAGCATCAGCATACTGAAGCTCTATATACAGAAGTATACACTCTTCCGGTATGGAGGATCAGCATACTGAAGCTCTATATGCAGAAATATACACTCTTCCAGTATGGAGGATCATCATACTGAAGCTCTATATACAGAAGTATACGCTCTTCTAGTATGGAGCATCAGCATACTGAAGCTCTCTATATACCGAAGTATACACTCTTCTAGTATGGAGCATCAGCATACTGAAGCTCTATATACAGAAGTATACACTCTTCTAGTATGGAGCATCAGCATACTGAAGCTCTATATACAGAAGTATACACTCTTCTGGTATGGAGGATCAGCATACTGAAGCTCTATATACAGAAGTATACACTCTTCTAGTATGGAGCATCAGCATACTGAAGCTCTATATACAGAAGTATACGCTCTTCTAGTATGGAGCATCAGCATACTGAAGATCTATATACAGAAGTATACACTCTTCTGGTATGGAGGATCAGCATACTGAAGCTCTATATACCGAAGTATACACTCTTCTGGTATGGAGCATCAGCATACTGAAGCTCTATATACAGAAGTATACACTCTTCTAGTATGGAGCATCAGCATACTGAAGCTCTATATACAGAAGTATACACTCTTCTGGTATGGAGCATCAGCATACTGAAGCTCTATATACAGAAGTATACACTCTTCTAGTATGGAGCATCAGCATACTGAAGCTCTATATACAGAAGTATACACTCTTCTGGTATGGAGGATCAGCATACTGAAGCTCTATATACAGAAGTATACACTCTTCTAGTATGGAAGATCAGCATACTGAAGCTCTATATACCGAAGTACACACTCTTCTGGTATGGAGGATCAGCATACTGAAGCTCTATATACAGAAGTATACACTCTTTCAGTATGGAGGATCAGCATACTGAAGCTCTATATGCAGAAATATACGCTCTTCCAGTATGGAGGATCATCATACTGAAGCTCTATATACAGAAGTATACGCTCTTCTAGTATGGAGGATCATCATACTGAAGCTCTATATATATATATACAGAATAATACTAAAAGAATAATACATAATAATAATATATATATACTCTATATATTATTATACAGAATAATACAGAATAATAATGAAATATATATATACTCTATATACAGAAGTATACACTCATCTGGTATGGAGGATCAGCATACTGAAGCTCTATATGTATACAGAAGTATACACTCTTCTGGTATGGAGGATCAGCATACTGAAGCTCTATATACAGAAGTATACACTCTTCTAGTATGGAAGATCAGCATACTGAAGCTCTATATACCGAAGTATACACTCTTCTGGTATGGAGGATCAGCATACTGAAGCTCTATATGCAGAAGTATACACTCTTCCAGTATGGAGGATCAGCATACTGAAGCTCTATATGCAGAAATATACGCTCTTCCAGTATGGAGGATCATCATACTGAAGCTCTATATACAGAAGTATACGCTCTTCTAGTATGGAGGATCAGCATACTGAAGCTCTATATACCGAAGTATACACTCTTCTGGTATGGAGGATCAGCATACTGAAGCTCTATATACCGAAGTATACACTCTTCTGGTATGGAGGATCAGCATACTGAAGCTCTATATACCGAAGTATACACTCTTCTGGTATGGAGCATCAGCATACTGAAGCTCTATATACAGAAGTATACACTCTTCTAGTATGGAGCATCAGCATACTGAAGCTCTATATACAGAAGTATACACTCTTCTGGTATGGAGCATCAGCATACTGAAGCTCTATATACAGAAGTATACACTCTTCCAGTATGGAGGATCAGCATACTGAAGCTCTATATGCAGAAATATACGCTCTTCCAGTATGGAGGATCATCATACTGAAGCTCTATATACAGAAGTATACGCTCTTCTAGTATGGAGGATCATCATACTGAAGCTCTATATATATATACAGAATAATACTAAAAGAATAATACATAATAATATATATATACTCTATATATTATTATACAGAATAATACAGAATAATAATGAAATATATATACTCTATATACAGAAGTATACACTCTTCTGGTATGGAGGATCAGCATACTGAAGCTCTATATGTACAGAAGTATACACTCTTCTGGTATGGAGGATCAGCATACTGAAGCTCTATATACAGAAGTATACACTCTTCTAGTATGGAGGATCAACATACTGAAGTTCTCTATGCAGAAGTATACACTCTTCTAGTATGAAGGATCATCATACTGAACTCTCTTCCAGTATGGAAGTCCCCTGCATTAAAGCTCTATGTAGAGAAACATACACTTTTCCAATATGGAGGATCCCCTATACTGAAATTGTATTTAGAGATGGAAGATCAATTTTACGTTAATTTTTTTTTATTTTTTTTTATTTAATTACTTAGCATGTTAATTGCATACACTTTTTGATTTACAGTCTATTATGAACAAATCGCTTTCTAGTATGTAGAATAGCTGTTTTTGAACGAACTTTTGAAATAGGCGAAATTAAAAGGTACATACTGTATATATTTCATTCTTTCAAATCACGTTTTAATTCAGTCTTTAATTACACGTTTTAGCTAATATCAAGATTATCCAGATGATGATGACCAATCTCTATATGCGGTCTTTCGCCGTCATTTGACGAAGAAATTGAACAATATTGATGTACAAGACAGAGTAACGAAATCAAATGAAAAATGTCGATTTTGAGAAGATTTGATTTCTGGCGGAACATCTGATTGTGAATGAAGATTTTATTTCCACGAGGTAAAATTTATATCAAATTTCAATGCAATGAATATTGACTGTTCGTGTTCCACGGATTTCTAACCACTACGAAATATATTTACTTAAAACTCACAAAAATATAAAAATTGATACATGCAAAAACATTTGTATGACAAATTTTAATATTTTTGACTTTTTTAAGCATTTTACAATGCAGATGGTACAGTCGCTCAAAAAAGTATCCGAACACCATGGTTGATTACAGACTTCAGAAAAAATATCTGGCAACGACTTTTTTCGAAGTTAGTGATCTGGCAACCTTCGTGTCACGTGTGCAGTAACTGCACACGCTCCAGTTTGCTGTGAACGGTAACTGGAGCGTGTACAGTTGCTGTACACGCTCCAAATATTTTTCCTGAATTCTGCAATCACGTGACACGAAGGTTGCCAGGTCACTAATTTCTAAAAAAATCGTTGCCAGATATTTTTTTCTGAATTCTGTAATCAACCATAGTGTTCGGATACTTTTTTGAGCGACTGTATGCCTGAGATTAAGTTTCCTGATTAAATTCCCCCCCCCTTTTTTTACCACTTTTTTGTGTCACAATTTACACGAAGCGGATGAACTTGTCATAAAACAATTTAATATCAAATTACTGAAAATAATGCGATTTCGTTTCTCTAATTGGTATGCAGAGATATCCATAATAAAAGTATGCAAATGAAAACAACTTAATCTAATGTAAGTCTTATAGATAGTATTTTTTTTAAAAGAAATCTCTTTGGACATCTTACATTTGGCACTTGTAAGCGATACATTAAAGACGAAGTGATGTTTTCTTTCCCTTCTTCCTCTGGATGAAGAAAGCATTCGGAGTCTCCTTTGGGCAAACCCGAATATCTGTCCATAACAGGAATGCATTCGTTTCCAGTTCCATCCCTATCGTGATAATAGAAACACCATCATTGAGATCTTACAAAGAATAAGTAACATTTCATTATAAATACGGAACAGGGTCTTTTGTCTAGATTTGATACAAAGAAATACTTTCAGCTTTTTCACATGCAATATGGAGAAAACATTGGGTTCCGTTGTTTTTCTTCTGAGCGACCCTTTTCTGCACAATAAAATAAAAAAATAAATACCCCTTAAGCAGCTGCTTGACCACAGAGGTCTGACAGGAGCCTGTCAGTTTATATGCCATAGTAGAAGGTCTGAGAGGATGGCAGGCCCTCAGCAGAAAAACGACACAAACAGCCATGCCTTACCCGGGGCTCGAACCCAGGTCCCTTAGATCAGTAGCCAAGCGCGCTAACCACTCGGCCATGGGACGGCTTAAAATAAATACCCCTTCAAGCAGCTGCTTGCCACAGAGGTCTGACAGGAGCCTGTCAGTTTATATGCCATAGTAGAAGATCTGTGAAGATGGCAGGACCTCAGCAGAAAAACGAGACACACATCCATGCCTTACCCGGGGCTCGAACCCAGGTCCCTTAGATCAGTAGCCAAGCGCGCTAACCACTCGGCCATGGGACAGCTTAAAATAAATACCCTCTGAAGCAGCTGCTTGTCACAGAGGTCTGACAGGAGCCTGTTAGTTTATATGCCATAGTAGAAGATCTGTGAGGATGGCAGGACCTCAGCAGAAAAACGAGACACACATCCATGCCTTACCCGGGGCTCGAACCCAGGTCCCTTAGATCAGTAGCCAAGCGCGCTAACCACTCGGCCATGGGACGGCTTAAAATAAATACCCCCTCAAGCAGCTGCTTGCCACAGAGGTCTGACAGGAGCCTGTCAGTTTATATGCCATAGTAGAAGATCTGTGAGGATGGCAGGACCTCAGCAGAAAAACGAGACACACATCCATGCCTTACCCGGGGCTCGAACCCAGGTCCCTTAGATCAGTAGCCAAGCGCGCTAACCACTCGGCCATGGGACGGCTTAAAATAAATACCCCCTCAAGCAGCTGCTTGCCACAGAGGTCTGACAGGAGCCTGTCAGTTTATATGCCATAGTAGAAGATCTGTGAGGATGGCAGGACCTCAGCAGAAAAACGACACAAACAGCCATGCCTTACCCGGGGCTCGAACCCAGGTCCCTTAGATCAGTAGCCAAGCGCGCTAACCACTCGGCCATGGGACGGCTTAAAATAAATACCCCCTCAAGCAGCTGCTTGCCACAGAGGTCTGACAGGAGCCTGTCAGTTTATTTGCCATAGTAGAAGATCTGTGAGGATGGCAGGACCTCAGCAGAAAAACGAGACACATATCCATGCCTTACCCGGGGCTCGAACCCAGGTCCCTTAGATCAGTAGCCAAGCGCGCTAACCACTCGGCCATGGGACGGCTTAAAATAAATACCCCCTCAAGCAGCTGCTTGCCACAGAGGTCTGACAGGAGCCTGTCAGTTTATATGCCATAGTAGAAGATCTGTGAGGATGGCAGTACCTCAGCAGAAAAACGACACACACATCCATACCTTACCCGGGGCTCGAATCCCTTAGATCAGTAGCCAAGCGCGCTAACCACTCGACCATGGGACGGCTTAAAATAAATACCCCCTCAAGCAGCTGCTTGCCACAGAGGTCTGACAGGAGCCTGTCAGTTTATATGCCATAGTAGAAGATCTGTGAGGATGGCAGGACCTCAGCAGAAAAACGAGACACACATCCATGCCTTACCCGGGGCTCGAACCCAGGTCCCTTAGATCAGTAGCCAAGCGCGCTAACCACTCGGCCATGGGACGGCTTAAAATAAATACCCCCTCAAGCAGCTGCTTGCCACAGAGGTCTCACAGGAGTCTGTCAGTTTATATGCCATAGTAGAAGATCTGAGAGGATGGCAGGACCTCAGCAGAAAAACGACACACACATCCATGCCTTACCGGGGGCTCGAACCCGGTCCCTTAGATCAATAGCCAAGCCTGCTAAGGAGAAGTGACCCAATAGAACATCTGTTAGAGCCAGATGGTAGCCTCCCGTCGAGGCCATCCAGTGTGTTCTTTAACGTGCACACGGTATGACTCTCGCCCACATGGGGTTACGGTTTTAAGTCCCATCCGACGGACGGCGGCCTTTCCAAGCCCATCGGTGTTCCCTACTGACCGTGGGCAGGGAGGGGAGTTTTGCAGAAATAAATCTCAACGCTGACCCAGCTGAGACTCGAACCTGGGAACTGCAAATTACGAGCCTGGAACGCTACCGACTGAGCCATCTCCGCCCCCGAGAAAGAATTGCCACTGCAAAAAACAACACTGCAAAAAAAAATGCAACAAGAAATTTTCATTTTCCAACTTCCGTCCCCTCTAACAGTGGACTGGGCTGTTTTATCTCTGAGCGCCACTTCCAAAGAAAATATATATGTGTTTTAAGAATGGTGTTTTTTAAACTTAAATTATTTTCTTTCTAACTGCGCGATTAATCGTTTTCTGTTCAGCACTTACCGGAAAATGTATTTGGCTTGTTGATGAGTGCATTCAGTAACTCTGACATCTGATCCTTCCGATCCAGGGACACTATAATACAGCGGATATCTTTCGTCTCCAGGGAATCCTCCTTCGTCAAATACTCCGTAGCGGTACCGAACCCATTCCCGGACTATCAGTTGGGCTACGAAGAAAAGAAGGTACTTTGGTAGAAATATCGACACATAAAAACGAAAATTTCGAAATCTGCAAATCGATGTTTATTGAGACCGATCTAAACTTTATGAAATCAACCAATTGCGAATATATTTTCGCGATGGATGCAATTTAATCATGACTTTTGCGTCCTCGTGCAGGACATCCATAACTTGGGCACCTTAAAGTAGGGGTTCTCAACGTGGGGTACGCGGTAAAATTTTTTGGGGTACGCCGTGAGAGCTGAAAAGTCGCTAGATATATGTAAATATATATATGTTTTATTTTATTCCCATTGTTATACTATAACTATAGTTTTATCTATCTATACAAGGGGTACGCCAGTTACATACACATTTCCAGGGGGTACGTGAAGCATAAAAGGTTGAGAATCACTGCCTTAAATGCCTTAAAGAGTGATTTTCTTGATGACAGCCTCCCATCAAGGCTAGATGACCTTGACAATTATAGCAAACTGAAGGACAAAACCCTGATGCTCAGCTATACAGGATAGCACAACATCGTGATTCCATATTTCCCCCATCTACTCTCCTGAAAGACCTTCATATGGAATAATCATTCATGCTGTGGGACAGCAAAGGAAGAACCTGTTGTTTTGAACTTGCTGATAAATCAGTTAAGTCTTGGTTTTTAATCATTGAAGTTCGTGGAACGCCTTTTCAAATTCTGAGCGCATTGTCTGAATATAGTGCCAAACAATATAGAATTTCAGTCTAAATACAGTAGCCAAATATTGAGTGAACTTAAAAGTTCTGTGAATTTTAAAATTTTAAACTGCGAATTTTGAAATAAAATTTCATTTGTTAAGTTTTACTCATTATCAATGATGGAAGGGGGGGGGGTATAAAGTGAGGGGAGAGCAGAAAGCGAACAACTGCTCAGAATGACCCGAGTCATGAGCGGACCCGAGGGTAGTCCGCACCGAACCATGCCAAACTGAGCCCGGGGACGGCCGCCGGACGACCAGTGCGAGTTTCTGCAAAATCGAAACTCCCACGAGCGTCTGACGGTCGAAAGGGGGGTGGAATAGCCAGGGGGACGGCACCAGTTGAGGCTTACCTCCAAAGGTATCGTCCGACCCTGACTGTGTAGCTTGCCGGCCGGAAACAATTGGCGGGCGGGAGTCCGGGTTCCAAGAAAAAATAAATACCTCCTCAAGCAGCTGCTTGCCACAGAGGTCTGACAGAGCCTGTCAGTTTATATGCCATAGTAGAAGGTTTGAGAGGATGGCAGGACCTCAGCAGAAAAACATCACAAACATCCATGCCTTACCCGGAGCTCGAACCCAGGTCCCTTAAATCAGAAGCTAAGCGTGCTAATCACTCTGCCACGGGAACGCTCCAAAAACATCTCCAGAAAAGGAAAATAACTTTCCTTTTCTGGAGATCAAATTTTCTGGAAACTTTCTGAATTTCTGGAGACAAAGCTTTTCTGGAGATTTTCTGGAGACAAAGCATGCAGCTTTGGAAACCCCAAAATTAAGTTTGTATTTGTATTGTTCAACGAGCATTAATTTTTAAGTCAGAAACAATGCGATCTCACCTTTTTTATAAATCTCCGATTGATCTGCATCCGTGTCTTGTTTCAGGAGGAATTCAGTAGGGATGGTAATTCTCAGTCCCGATTCTCCGCATCCTCCTTGCTGAGTAGTGAAAGGTTCCGTGCCAAACACGTTCTCTTTCGCTGAGCCCACTTGGAAATCTGCGTCGCCTAAATCTCCCATTGAGGGAGATACTGGAGATTCTTCCGCCCATCCTGATCCCCAAGACCGAGGGATCAGGAAGATGACATGGCTAAAGTAGAGCCCAGTTGCCGTGTGAAGTGTCGAGGAGGCTTCCTTTAAGACCGTCTGGAAAAACGAAATTTATTATTATAAGTCGATCAATAATAAGAAGAATAAGAATAAATAAATACTTCCTCAAGCAACTGCTTGCCATAGAAGTCTGACAAACCTGCGGTAGCGCGCCAGGCTCGTAATCTGCAGTTCCCAGGTTCGAGTCCCAGCTGGGTCAGCGTTGAGATTTATCTCCGTAAAACTCCCCTCCCTGCCAACGGTCAGTAGGGGACACCGATGGGCTTCCAAAGACCGCCGTCCGTCGGATGGGACGTTAAACCGTGGCTCCGTGTGTGGGAGAGCCATACCCTGTGCACGTTAAAGAACAAGCTGGATGGCCTTGACGGGAGGCTACCATCTGTCTCCCAACAGCTGTTCCAGCGGGTCCCCTCCCCCAACCTTCTCTGAGGGTTCGGGTCTCTGAGGGTTCGGGCTGTCTCCCAACAGCTGTTCTCAGCGGGTCCCCTCCCCCAACCTCCTCCCCCAACCTTCTCTGAGCCTTGGGGGCACTTGTGACCTGGCCATTTAGCCCATAGTGTGCAAAAAAGTGACGCTCAGAGGTAAAACAACCCAACTGACAAGCCTGTCAGTTTATACGCCGTAGTAGAAAGTCTGTGAGGATGGCAGGACCTCAGCAGAAAGACAAACATCCTTGCCTTAGCAGGGCTCGAACCCAGGACCCTTTGGGCAGCAGCCAAGCGCGTTAACCACTAGGCCACGGGGACGGTTCGATCAATAATAGTTCATATTGTAAAAGCAGGATTTTATTAATCGACTATAACAAAATAGGCTAACTCTGTAATTGTGTAACGCAGTCCGGTTGCCAGATCATCAAAGGAAACTATAAGTCGAAATATATTTTATATGAATATGAGAAGATTAGTTTTCGTTAATGGCAACTCATCCGTTACAGCAAAAATTTCCTACATTATTTTCTAATGATTGTAATCGAGTGAATTATAAAAGTCTGCTGTGAAATATTTTCAGGAATAGCTGCATTTTTAAAGGAATTGTTTTGTGTTAAATTCTAAACTCTATTTCTTGCGATGGGCAAAAGATGAGCTATTGATTCATCAATTATTTTCGAAGTATCGATGTTATTTAACACTTCATGCTCCATGTACAGTCGCTCAAAAAAGTATCCGAACACTATGGTTGATTAGAGAATTCAGAAAAATATCTGGCAACGATTTTTTTAGAAATCAGTGGTCTGGCAACCTTCGTGTCACGTGATTACAGAATTCAGGAAAAATATCTGGAGCGTGTACAGCAACTGTACACGCTCCAGTTACCGTTCACAGCAAACTGGAGCGTGTGCAGTTATTGCAGTTAGTTACCGTTCACAGCAAACTGGAGCGTGTGCAGTTATTGCACACGCTCCAGTTTGCTGTGAACGGTAACTGCACACGCTCAATATTTCTGTGAGTGGGCCCACACGATCCAGGTTTTTGTGAGCTCACACGATCCAATGTGTTGTGAACATTAACCGCAACCGCTCCAGTTTGCTGTGAACGGTAACTGCACACGCTCAATATTTCCGTGAGTGAGCCCACACGATCCAGGTCTTTGTGAGCTCACACGATCCAATGTGCTGTGAACATTAACCGCAACCGCTCCAGTTTGCTGTGAACGGTAACTGCACACGCTCAATATTTCTGTGAGTGAGCCCACACGATCCAGGTATTTGTGAGCTCACACGATCCAATGTGCTGTGAACATTAACCGCAACCGCTCTAGTTTGCTGTGAACGGTAACTGCACACGCTCAATATTTCCGTGAGTGAGCCCACACGATCCAGGTTTTTGTGAGCTCACACAATCCAATGTGCTGTGAACATTAACCGCAACCGCTCCAGTTTGCTGTGAACGGTAACTGCACACGCTCAATATTTCCGTGAGTGAGCCCACACGATCCAGGTATTTGTGAGTTCACACGATCCAATGTGCTGTGAACATTAACCGCAACCGCTCCAGTTTGCTGTGAACGGTAACTGCACACGCTCAATATTTCCGTGAGTGAGCCCACACGATGTAGTATCAAAATAATATGACCACCTACAGTCGCTCAACAAAATATCCGGACACTATGGTTGACTGCAGAATTCAGAAAAAATATAACCATAGTGTTCGGATATTTTTTGAGCGACTGAACTGATGACTTTTGAACTTAAGCGCACCGAAAAATTGAAAGAGTGATTTTTAGTGATATATATACGAAAGTATGCTGTGAAATATTTGTCGAAATAGCTGCATCCTATATAATAATACTCTATTTCTGTCAGTGTGTAATAGAGCAATTTCTGAGGGGGGGGGGGGGCTTTGCCTCACACTCTTTCAGTATGCTAGTAAGGTTGAGTTGGGTTGTTTTACCTCTGAGCGGCACTTTTTTGCACACCATGGGCTAAATGGCCATGTCACATGGACCGCGAAGGCTCAGAGAAGGTTGGGAGAGGGGACCCACTGGAACAGCTGTTGGGAGACAGATGGTAGTCTCCCGTCAAGGCCATCCAGCGTGTTCTTTAACGTGCACAGGGTATGGCTCTCCCGCACACGGGACCACGGCTTAACGTCCCATCCGACGGACGGCGGCCTTTCCAAGCCCATCGCTGTCCCCTACTGACCGTGGGCAGGGCGGGGAATTTTGCGGAGATAAATCTCAACGCTGACCCAGCTGGGACTTGAATCTGGGAACTACAGATTACGAGCCTGGCGCGCTACCGACTGAGCCAACCCCGCCCCCTCGAGAATGGGTTTCATTTCTTTTTCTTTATCTATTCTTCACTTATTGGCTAATTTGTATTTTGAATATAAACATTTGATTGGAGAAATTCGATGCTCCAAAAAATTCATGTCATTCAATAGCCAATCACAGATTGCGATCATCGCGAATTAGCCAGTGTTGCCATATTGAATTGAATAATTTCAGACAAAAGGGAATAAAACTTAACGCGGTATTCTATTCGCGGTAAATGTACGATTTCGGCTAGAACGATTTGAAATTTTAAAATTAGATCTCTACACCAGGTTCGGGACCACTGATTTATTTGAAGGCATCAAAATTCACCTTTTTTATATTGCTATTTTATCACTGTTGCAGAAAAAAATTATTAATTTCATTGGCGTCCGTAGGGTCAGTGAGCATTCCCTCCCCCTGGAAACGTGATTTTATAAGTTATGTTTTGATATTTTTCTGTAAACAAATACAGTTAATAAAAACGACATCAAATATGATTAAAAGTATTCAAAGAACCACACCCATTATCAAAAAAGTAATAATAAAAATAAATACCCCCTCTAGCAGCTGCCTTGCTAGAGAGGTCTGACAGGAGCCTATCAGTTTATACGCGAAAGTGAAAGATCTGTGAGGATAGCAAGACCTCAGCAGAAAAACAACCATGTCTTACTGGGACTCGAACTCAGGTCTATCTGACCGGCCAATTAGTAAAACTAAACTTATTAAAAAAAAATAAGAAAAATCATCTTTTTAGAAGGCCCGTTTGATTGCGACATCTCTTAAAACTGGGGCGGCGGTGGCTCAGTCGGTAACGCGCCAGGCTCATAATCTGTAGTTCCCAGGTTCTAGTCCCAGTTGGGTCAGCGTTGAGATTTATCTCCGCAAAATTCCCCGCCCTGCCCACGGTCAGTAGGGGACACCGATGGGCTTGGAAAGGACACCGTCCGTCGGATGGGACGTTAAGCCGTGGCCCCGTGTGCGGGAGAGTCATACCCTGTGCACGTTAAAGAACACACCGGATGGCTTTGACGGGAGGCTACCATCTGTCTCCCAACAGCTGTTCCAGTGGGTCCCCTCCCCCAACCTTCTCCTTGCCTTCGGGGTCCTTTTGACCTGGCCATTTAGCCCATGGTGTGCAAAAAAGTGCCGCTCAGTGGTAAAACAACCCAAGGTCGCATGCGATCTCATTTCTTCAATTTTTTGACTAATTATCGTTAGGTGCACAATTAAACAATTTCGCCAATTCATAGAGGAGCGGGGGGTTGCTCAGTCGGTAGCGCGTCAAGCTCGTAATCTGTAAGTCCCCAGGTTCGAGTCCCAGGTGGGTCAGCGTTGAGATTTATCTCTGAAAAATTCTTCGCCCTGCCCACGGTCAGTAGGGCACTCCGATGAACTTGGAATAGGCAGTCGTCCGTCGGATGGGACGTTAAAACGTGACCCCGTGTGCGGGAGAGGACATGCTGGATGACCTTGACGGGAGGCTACCATCTGTCCCCCAACAGCTGTTCCAGTGGGTCCCCTCCTCCAACCTTCTCTGAGCCTTCGGAGTCCTTGTGACCTGTCCATTTAGCTCATTGTGTGCAAAAAAGTGCCGCTCAGAGGTTGGGTTGTTTTATCTCTGAGCGGCACTTTTTTGCACACCATGGGCTAAATGGCCAGGTCACATGGACCCCGAAGGCTCAGAGAAGGTTGCGGGAGGGGACCCACTGGAACAGCTGTTGGGAGACAGATGGTAGCCTCCCGTCAAGGCTATCCAGCGTGTTCTTTAACGTGCACAGGGTATGGCTCTCCCACACACGGGGCCACGGCTTAACGACCCATCCGACGGACGACTGGATTGGATTGGATTGTTTTACCTCTGAGCGGCACTTTTTTGCACACCATGGGCTAAATGGCCAGGTCACATGGACCCCGAAGGCTCAGAGAAGGTTGGGGGAGGGGACCCACTGGAACAGCTATTGGGAGACAGATGGTAGTCTCCCGTCACGGCCATCCAGCGTGTTCTTTAACGTGCACAGGGTATGGCTCTCCCACACAGGGGCCACGGCTTAACTCCCATCCGACGGACGGTGGCCTTTCCAAGCCCATCGGTGTTCCCTACTGACCGTGGGCAGGGCGGGGAATTTTGCGGAGATAAATCTCAACGCTGATCCAGCTGGGACTCGAACCTGGGAACTACAGATTACGAGCCTGGCGCGCTACCGACCGAGCAACCCCGCCCCCTCGAGAATGGGTTTCATTTCTTTTTCTTTATCTATTCTTCAGTTATTGGCTAATTTGTATTTTGAATGTAAACATTTGATTGGAGAAATTCGATGCTCCAAAAAATTCATGTCATTCAATAGCCAATCACAGATTGCGATCATCGCGAATTAGCCAGTGTTGCCATATTGAATTGAATAATTTCAGACAAAAGGGAATAAAACTTAACGCGGTATTCTATTCGCGGTAAATGTACGATTTCGGCTAGAACGATTTGAAATTTTAAAATTAGATCTCTACACCAGGTCAAAATTAAATCAATAAAAAATAAAAAAAGTAATAAAATTAAATCTCTACACCACACACTATCTCAACACATTTTTTGATTCCTTAAAAATATAGTTCTTCTTTCCAACTCGTTACAAATATAGGTTTTCGTTTTTAAGTAGAGAATTTATCCGGCCGCTTTTTAAACATATTTTTTTTAGCGGTGGTTCTTCGCAAAGTTTGGACTGTGAAGGTAATAATGACAGATAATAGTAACATGATTAAATGGAAAGTCTATTCTGAAGAATATGAAATGCTAGTTTTTCAAAACAATGCATTGTCAGTTTAAAATTATAGCGCCATCTAACTGTGAAAAATTAGACTAATGGAAGCTTCGGAAAAAGCGAATGGAAATATTTTCGTAGCACATTTCTACCGAAAGACGAACAATTTTCCATTTATCGCTTTGAGATTTGAATTTACAACACCTACCTCCCGGAAGGAAGTAAATTACAATATTTCGTTTAAAAATAATAATCAAAATTTAACAATTTTTCTATTGTAGCGCCCTCTAACATTAGAAATTCAAACTGTTCGAAGACTTGGAAATGTAACTCATAATGTTTCTTTGATTTCCATCCGACCAAAAAAAAAAAGTTCAAAATCATCTCTTAAAACAAAATAAATCAAAATTTAATATTACCAGATTGATAGATGAGAAAGTGAAGTCAACAAGTCGTTATTTTTAAAAGAAAATTCTTATTCAAGTAACATAATTAAAAGTTTAATGGAATTTTAGCCCCCCCCCCTCCCCACCTAAACGTTCGCCTAGTCCCTCGACACTCATGGAGACCTTAAAATAATAAAAACTCGAAATATTTAAACATTTCATTGAGTAAAATACTTGAAAATCAGTATAATCTACTATTTACCTAAACATCGCCTGTTTTTACTTAGGATTACCGAATGTGATGTGATGTTTGTGAAATGCAAAAATGAACAGATATTTATTTACGTTTGTAAATAAGTTTTTGCTTATTTTACAATATGTGAAAGTTTACCTAATTCATATTTAATTTTCTATTTGTGCATTTCTGTTATTCAATTTGTTTAACCTGCTGAATGCATTTTTCCCATTCGCAAAATTTTTTTGGAGAGTGAGTATTCCCCCCCCCCACCTCTATCCCATCTTTGACACACACAAACTTCCAGGCATATTGGGCCTGTGGCTTTCAGACAACTTAATCCACCACTGATGGGCTGGGGTGGCTCAGTCGGTAGCGCGCCAGGCTCGTAATCTGTAGTTCCCAGGTTCGAGTCCCAGCTGGGTCAGCGTTGAGATTTATCTCCGCAAAATTCCCCGCCCTGCCACGGTCAGTAGGGGACACCGATGGGCTTGGAAAGGCCGCCGTCCGTCGGATGGGACGTTAAGCCGTGGCCCCGTGTGCGGGAGAGCCATACCCTGTGCACCTTAAAGAACACACTGGATGGCCTTGACGGGAGACTACCATCTGTCTCCCAACAGCTGTTCCAGTGGGTCCCCTCCCCCAACCTTCTCTGAGCCTTCGGGGTCCATGTGATCTGGCCATTTAGCCCATGGTGTGCAAAAAAGTGTCGCTCAGAGGTAAAACAACCCAATCCACCACTGATTATAGTTTTTTTTAACTGAAATATTCCTTAACATTACTAACAAGAGCCTTACCTTCGTTGATCTTAGAACAGTTTTCTGTTCGTTTATATCCGTAACAGAAGGCGAAAAATCCACCAAAACGTTTTTGAACCCATTTCCTTCCAGCACTACTTGAGTTGAATCTGTAATCCAGCAAGGCACAATCCACAACGCAAAAAGCAAAGGTGCAATCCTCAGGCGAATCATTCTAATCACGTTCACATTAACAAACACTTCCTGAGTCCGTTTTGTGGGGAACAGAAAGCTGTCAACTAAGGACTAACAAATATCAACGTCATGAGATTCATCCACATTTTGTCTCTGTTAACTTTCTGCGGGTTATTGAACAAAGGCCACCTATCCCAGGTAGCCATCCAAGTTTTTGTTGGCGTATCTGTAAACACTTCTCGAGCGCAGGGACGGTTGCCATTGGAGATGAGATAGTGAACATCCTTATCTCGCAACGGATTCAGAATGGGAGTGGCATCGTCGTCATTTCCTAACAGAAGGTTTGAAAAGGCTGAAAAGCTTACAAAGACACGAAAGGCCAAGAGAAGATTAAATGAAGTCAACCCACTAGACCAGGGGGCTCTGAACTTGGGGTACGCGGAAAAATTTTTTGGGGTACGCCGTGAGAGCTCAAAAATCGCTAGATCTAGCAACAAAGTCACTAAGTTGGCATTATTATACTATAACTATAGTTTTCTATATAAGGGGTACGCCAGTTACATACACATTTCCAGGGGGTACGTGAAGCATAGAAGGTTTAGAACCACTGCACTAGGGGGTGACTCAGTCGGTAGCGCGCCAGGCTCGTAATCTGCAGTTCCCAGGTTCGAGTCCCAGCTGGGTCAGCGTTGAGATTTATCTCCGCAAAACTCCCCGCCCTGCCCACGGTCAGTAGGGGACACCGATGGGCTTGGAAAGGCCGCCGTCCGTCGGATGGGACGTTAAGCCGTGGCCCCGTGTGCGAGAGAGCCATATCCTGTGTACGTTAAAGAACACGCTGGACGGCCTTGACGGGAGACTACCATCTGTCTCTCAACAGCTGTTCCAGTGGGTCCCCTCCCCCAACCTTCTCTGAGCCTTCGGGGTCCATGTGACCTGGCCATTTAGCCCATGGTGTGCAAAAAAGTGCCGCTCAGAGGTAAAACAACCCAACCACTGCACTAGATAACTGTTAGGAGACAGAACCATCCAGCGTGTTTTTCAATGTGTAGAGGGTTTGGCTCTCTCTGGTACACGGAGCCATGGCTTAATGTCCATTCCGACAGACGGTGATATTTCAAAGCTCATTAGTGTCGCCATTCAATCGGAGGGCAGTATGGGGATTTATAATATAATGAAAGAATAAATATCCCTTCAAGGCAGTTGCTTGCCATAGAGGTCTGACAGGAGCCTGTATATGCCGTAGTAGAAGGTCTATGAGGATGGCGGGTCCTCAGCAGTAAGACAACACAAACGTCCATGCCTTACCCGGGACTCGAACCCAGGTGCCTTAGATCAGTATCCAAGCGCGCTAACCACTCAGCATCTCAACTCTAGTACAGAAACTTCAACGCTAGAGATTCTAACCTGGGAACTACTGCTCGCTCTCGACTAAGCCAAGTTCAGCCCTAATATCATAGGGTTGTTGGGTTGTTTTACCTCTGAGCGGCACTTTTTTGCACACCATGGGCTAAATGGCCAGGTCACAAGGACCCCGAAGGCTCAGAGAAGGTTGGGGGAGGGGACCCACTGGAACAGCTGTTGGGAGACAGATGGTAGCCTCCCGTCAAGGCCATCCAGCGTGTTCTTTAACGTGCACAGGGTATGGCTCTCCCGCACACAGACCACGGCTTAACGTCCCATCCGACGGACGGCGGTCTTTCCAAGCCCATCGGTGTCCCCTACTGACCGTGGGCAGGGCGGGGAGTTTTGCGGAGATAAATCTCAACGCTGACCCAACTGGGACTCGAACCTGAGAACTACAGATTACGAGCATGGCGCGCTACCGACTGAGCCACCCCCGCCCCTAATATCATAGGGAGTCAGTAAATTCTTAAATATGTTTCCTATGGAAGATGCGACTGAAGATGAGAATCTCAATAAAATTTTATTTAAGAAGTTTCTTTTGATTAAAATACTCCAGTTAGGAAATATCCCTAGCTAACTATTTAGCCTTGTTTGAAACATAGGAATTTCTAGATTCTAGTTCTTGAATTGAGATAAATGTTTATTTTGTTTGGGGCGGGGGTTGCTCAGTCGGTAGCGCGCCAGGCTCGTAATCTGTAATTCCCAGGTTCGAGTCCGAGCTGGGTCAGCGTTGAGATTTATCTCCGCAAAACTCCCCGCCCTGCCCACGGTCAGCAGGGGACACCGTTGGGCTTGGAAAGTCCGCCGTCCGTCGGATGGGACGTTAAGCCGTAGCCCCGTGTGCGGGAGAGCCATACCCTGTGCACGTTAAAGAACACGCTGGATGGCCTTGACGGGAGGCTACCATATGTCTCCCAACAGCTGTTCCAGTGGGTCCCCTCCCCCAACCTTCTCTGAGCCTTCGGTGTCCTTGTGACCTGGCCATAATGTGAAAAAAAGTGCCGCTCAGAGGTAAAACAACCCAACTCTAACACAATTCAAAATATAAGAAGCAAAGTCCATCTTCTACTCTATTCAGATTATTTATTAGTTATTTAGGTTTGACACTATGCAAGGGATACACTTATACGCACGGGGTTGCGACTGGATTAACCCGCAGTTTCCACGTTCGAGTAATGGGCCAGCATTGGGATTTATCCCCGCTAACCTTCCCGTGTCCGAGAGTGCTTAGCGCGCCTGGCTCCTGATCAAAGGGACCTGTGTTCTGAGCCTCCGGTAAGACACGAACATATGTGTCGTTTTTCTGCTGAGGTCCTGCCATCTTCACAGACCTTCTACTATGGCATATAAACTGACAGGCTTCTGTCAGACCTCTGTGGCAAGCAGCTGCTTGAGGCTGTATTTTTTTAAACCCTCACACAGTCCTTGGTCAGTAGAGGACACTGTGAGTTTAGAAAGACCGCCGGTCGTCAGATGGGACGTTAAGTCGTGGCCCTGTTGCAGGAGAGTCGTATCCTGTACACGTTAAAGAACACACTGGATGGCTTTGACAGAGGTCTACATGTGTCTCCTAACAGCTGTTCAGTGAATCCCCCCACTCCTTGTGTCGTTGTGACTCTCCACGGGTCCTTGTGACCTGGCCATTTAGCCCATTGTGTGCAAAAAGAGTAATATTGTTTACTCAGAGGTAAAATAACCGACAAACCCACGAGGTTTCAGTAATGCTGTATCACAAATCGGAAACTGATGGCCATCCTTATATAAAGATGGATCTTCTGATGCAAGTGGAGCTTCTCAATTAGTAATGTGTTGCAGGATGCATCTTGCATCAGCTTTTTCCTCCAGGAAAATACCTACTTCACGCTGAAGTAGCATTCTTTGCAGAGCTGTTACTTACATTCGGTTTAAAAACGTGTTTTTCGTTCTATTGTGAGCCTCAATTGTTAAGACATTAAGAGGTTGGGTTGGGTTGTTTTACCTCTGAGCGGCACTTTTTTGCAAACCACGGGCTAAATGGCCAGGTCACATGGAACCCCGAAGGCTCAGAGAAGGTTGGGGGAGGGGACCCACTGGAACAGCTGTTGGGAGACAGATGGTAGCCTTCCGTCAAGGCCATCCAACGTGTTCTTTAACGTGCACAGGGTATGGTTCTCCCGCACACGGGGCCACGGCTTAACGTCCCATCCGACGGCCTGCGGCCTTTCCAAACCCATCGGTGTCCCCTACTGACCGTGGGCAGGGTGGGGAGACATTAAGAGGGAAAGATTACCAAGGAACTCTTGAAGACAGGCTGCCCTGACCTTGGAATGTATAAGGGAACTATTTCCGCCAAGCGTTTTTGTTTCCTCCAGTCGGAAATTGCAACCATTTCCGTCAACCGTGGCAAACGCTTTCAACAGAATTATCAAGCAATTTCAAAATTATGCTCGATCACCACCAAAATCTGCTGTTCTCTGATTTATTCTATTAATGTCACTTCTATTGGAATTGATGATTTTTTCGGAGCGACACATTTTAAATACTGGTGCCGCTTGACTACTGATCAAAGGGACCTGGGTTCGAGCCCCGGGTAAGGCATGGATGTTTGTGTTGTTTTTCTGCTGAGGACCTGCCATTCTCATAGACCTTCTACTATGGCATATAAACTGACAGGCTACTGTCAGACCTCTGTGGCAAGCAGCTGCTTGAGGGGGTATTTATTTATTTGCCGTCCCGTGGCCGAGTGGTTAGCACGCTTGGCTACTGCTCTAAGGGACCTGGGTTCGAGCCCCGGGTAAGGCATGGCTGTTTGTGTCGTTTTTCTGCTGAGGACTTGCCATCCTCTCAGACCTTCTACTATGGCATATAAACTGACAGGCTCCTGTCAGACCTCTGTGGCAAGCAGCTGCTTGAGGGTTTTTATTATCATTTCGCTTATTTCATGAAAACAAGCATACCTGTGTTTAATTTTACAATTATTAGATTAGTTTAAACCCTTATTGCCGAGATTGTTACCCGCCATCCCCTCACCCAAGGGATACCGTATTTCGACAAATGTCTCTGGTGGTAATGTAGAGAAAAGATTACTATTAGCGGTGTCAAAGAACTTGAACACCGGACTTAAGGCACGCAACCGAACTTGAAAATCAGTTTTAAGGGGAATCGCAGCACTTTTAAGACGAGGCTTAAGAAGGGCTACAAAAAAAGAAAAATGTGGG
Organism: Ryuthela nishihirai; assembly: GCA_038380435.1. Lineage (NCBI taxonomy): Eukaryota > Metazoa > Arthropoda > Arachnida > Araneae > Heptathelidae > Ryuthela > Ryuthela nishihirai. Next base: position 613,123 of record JAWZYU010000106.1, on the reverse strand, counting down.
AAACACTCATCTGGATAACAATAACATTTACTAATTTATTTTACAATTATTTAGTTCAGTGGTTCTCAACCTTTTATGCTTCACATACCCCCAGGAAATGTGTATGTAACTGGCGTACCCCTTGTATAGAGAGATGAAATTATAGTTATAGTATAATTCATCCAGTCACATCAGGGGGTTAATCCCAGTATTTTATTTCAGTATCAGGGGGTTAATCCCAGTATATAATTTCAGCAACAAGGGTTTAATCCCAGTTATTATTCATTGCATTGCACGCTCCATAATAATTGCATTATATATTCATACGCATTATATATGTTAAAAAATATCCGAACACTAGGGTTGATTTCAGAATTCAGAAGAAATATTTGACAACGATTTTTTTTAGAAATTAGTGATCTGGCAACCTTCGTGTCACGTGACACGAAGGTTGCCAGATCACTAATTTTCTGGATGGTACTCATCGAACTTTTGTAATGTTTTCTGGTACGTGAAACATTTTGATTGGTGTTCTTTAAAAGTATGTAGAATTTGCTTTGTGTACAAAAGAATATTTAAAATCATTATTTTCATTTGTAATTGCACGATTTACATATGTAATTACATATATTATTATTACATATGTATTTTACATATGATCAAAGAATTGATGCCGATACTTTCACCTTAGTCTATTAGAAATGAAAAATATTATATAGATTTTTTGAGGTACTTCATAAAAAAAATGGATAGAGATCTAAAGAAACTTGATTTTCGGTTTAAAAAATATTTCTCCGATATTTCAAGAAATTCAAACATTTAACATCGACAAGGATAATTCTGATAATTTTTCTACCAAATTAAAAAAGCTTCATTAGTATAGTGTCCATGAATTTATGTGATGTGATATTTCAATATCGATGAATTCCAGAAGAGAAAAAACAACCTTGAGACCAGGTACATAAAAAAAAGTGATGTACTCATTTAATGCATAACGATAACGCTTCATTTTTTGTTACACACAACCGTTGCCTATACTTTGTTCGTCACCAGAGCTATCGCAAATAAATGATAAGGCTGCAGTTTTCAAAACTGCTCACAGATATGGCAGGCGACCTGTGCAACCGATGAAAACTAACGGAATTAGTCACCATTTTGTTTGGAATTCACGTTTCTTTGAGCGACCATCAGAAGTTAGACAATAATTCACCGAAATGTCAAAGATCTTTATTATCTTGGTTGTTTAATGTGGAATCCAAGAGTTGAATGAAGAGTCATGGGGCTTCGACGATCAGAACTGTTGTTTTCCTGTCTCGCTCTGTGTTTGTGTGCTGCATCACCCACACGTGTCGTGCTGGAAGGCAGCGCGTTCAAAGGTGTGTTAGTTGCTTTAATGCCTGACGTCGCAGAAAGCAGCAATGATCGGAAATCTCTTCTGACTTCATTGGAGGTAAGTAGGATTAGAAAGAGTCTTCATTAAAGAAGGTAGTGGCTCTATTTGCTGACAGATTTTGTGGTAAAAATGTTTCTGCTTTTTTCTCCCATTTAATAGCATTTTCATTCGATTAAAGAAAGGAATAACTAGCTCAGGTCCAGGCGGGTTGGATTCTTTACCTCTGAGGGTGTTGTTAGTTGGTTGTTTTACCTCTGAGTGGCACTATTTTGCACACCATGGGCTAAATGGCCAGGTCACAGGGTTGGGTTGTTTTACCTCTGAGCGGCACTGTTTTGCACACCATGGGCTAAATGGCCAGGTCACATGGACCCCGAAGGCTCAGAGAAGGTTGGGGAAGGGGACCCACTGGAACAGCGGTTGGGAGACAGATGGTAGCCTCCCGTCAAGGCCATCCAGCGTGTTCTTTATCGTGCACAGGGTATCGCTCTCCCGCACAAGGGGCCACGGCTTAACGTCCCATCCGACGGACGGCGGCCATTCCAAGCCCATCGGTGTCCCCTACTGACCGTGGGCAGGGCGGGGAATTTTGCGGAGATAAATCTCAACGCTGACCCAGCTGGGACTCGAACCTGGGAACTACAGATTACGAGCTTGGCGCGCTACCGACTGAGCCACTCCCGCCCCCAGGTCACAGGACTCCGAAGGTTCAGAGAAGATTGGGGAGGGGACCCACTGGAACAGCTGTTGGGAGACAGATTGTAGCCTCCGTCAAAGCCATCCGGTGTGTTCTTTAACGTGCACAGGTATGTGCTCTCCCAAGGAGCCATGGCTTAACGTCCAAAACAACGGACGGAGGTCTTTCCAACCCCATTCGGTGTCCCCTACTGACCTTGGAAAAGGGTGGGGAGTTTTGCGGAGATAAATCTCAAAGCTAGACCTTCTACTATGGCATATAAACAGACAAGTTCCTGTCAGACCTCTGTGGCAAGCAGATGCTTGAGGGGGTATTTATTTATTTGCGGTCCCGTGGCCGAGTGGTTAGCACGTTTGGCTACTTCTCTAAGGGACCTGGGTTCGAGCCCCGGGTAAGGCATGGCTTTTTGTGTCGTTTTTCTGCTGAGGTCCTGCCATCCTCTCAGACCTTCTACTATGGCATATAAACTGACAGGCTCCTGTCAGACCTCTGTGGCAAGCAGCTGCTTGAGGGGGTATTTATTTATTTGCCGTTCCGTGGCCGAGTGGTTAGCACGCTTGGCTACTGCTCTAAGGGACCTGGGTTCGAGCCCCGGATAAGGCATGGCTGTTTGTGTCGTTTTTCTGCTGAGGGCCTGCCATCCTCTCAGACCTTCTACTATGGCATATAAACTGACAGGCTCCTGTCGGACCTCTGCGGCAAGCAGCTGCTTCAGGGGGTATTATTATATTATTTAGTTAAGAAGTTGCTGAATATTCTCTCTGAATTACTATTGATATGAGAAACGAATTGCAGCAGATAAAGTGACCAGCAAGTGTATACACGGCATCTTAGAGTCAAACTGAAGCCAAGGCCATTTTAGAATTTTGATGTCCCTTAAATGATTATGACGTTGATTAAAATATGTGTGCAATTAACTTGTATTTACCTTTCAAGCATTTGTTTGCCACAGAGATGTGACAACAGCCTGACCTTTAATACGACATTAGGAAGGTCTATGACGAAAACAAGCCCTCAGCAGAAGAACAACACAGAAACATCATGTCTAATCTGGGTCTCGAACCCAGTTCCCATTGATTAGTAGCCTAGCGCGTTAACCACTCGACCACTGGGACGTTATCAATTTGCATTAGTTTATGTAATTAAAAAAATTTCGAGGCTTATGCAAATGGTCTAGATAATCTATCTTCCCATAAAAAAGGGGCGGGGGTGGCTCAGTCGGTAGCGCGCCAGGCTCGTAATCTGTAGTTCCCAGGTTCGAGTTCCAGCTGGGTCAGCGTTGAGATTTATCTCCGCAAAATTCCCCGCCCTGCCCACGGTCAGTAGGGGACACCGATGGGCTTGGAAAGGCCGCCGTCCGTCGGATGGGACGTTAAGCCGTGACCCCGTGTGCGGGAGAGCCATACCCTGTGTACGTTAAAGAACACGCTGGATGGCCTTGACGAGAGGCTATCATCTGTCTCCCAACAGCTGTTACAGTGGGTCCCCTCCCCCAACCTTCTCTGAGCCTTCGGGGTCCATGTGACCTGGCCATTTAGCCCATGGTGTGCAAAAAAGTGCCGCTCAGAGGTAAAACAACCCAACCCATTCCCATAAAAAAATGCCATTCACCACATCAATTATGAGAAGATAGGCCACTAGATGGCGAATATCTTCTCGTAAGACCCAATTGTAAAATTTATGTAACAAACTTATATTCAATGCTCACTAAATTATAACCACCTCCCTCCATGTTATATAAGTGCAGCTTCCTTCGTAGATCTATAACATCTAAACTAAGAGTTTTATGAGAAAATGCAGCGAAGATAAATTAAAGATCTCAATCAAATCTATCTGAATCTTGATTTGCAATCGTGTCCGCTTTCTACTTAAAGAATTATGGACTTCGAATATTTAAAAACAACAATGCAAGTCTTAGGAAAATTAAAAAATATCGAAAAATTATTTACATTAACTTTTCAAATATACATCTGTTGTATTGAATGGTGTGAAATAATACTTCTTATTAAAATTATAATTAACCCCCTCAAGCACCTGCTTGCCACAGAAGTCTGACAGTTCAATACGCCATATTAGAAGATATGGAGGACCCTGGCAGAAAAGCAACCCACAAATTCATGCCTTACCCAGTGGTCGAACCCAGCTCTCTTAGATCACTAGCCAACAGTCTCTTAGATCATTAGCCAACAGTCTCTTAGATCACTGGCCAACAGCTCTCTTAGATCACTAGCCAACAGTCTCTTAGATCACTAGCCAACATGTCTCTTAGATCACTGGCCAACAGGTCTCTTAGATCACTAGCCAACAGTCTCTTAGATTACTAGCCAACATGTCTCTTGGATCACTGGCCAACAGGTCTCTTAGATCACTGGCCAACAGTCTCTTAAATCACTGGTCAACAGTCTCTTAGATCACTGGCCAACAGTCTCTTAGATCACTAGCCAACAGGTCTCTTAGATCACTGACCAACAGTCTCTTAGATCACTAGCCAACAGTCTCTTAAATCACTGGTCAACAGTCTCTTAGATCACTGGCAAACAGTCTCTTAGATCACTAGCCAACAGGTCTCTTAGATCACTGGCCAACAGTCTCTTAGATCACTGGCCAACAGGTCTCTTAGATCACTGGCCAACAGGTCTCTTAGATCACTGGCCAACAGGTCTCTTAGATCACTGGCCAACAGGTCTCTTAGATCACTGGCCAACAGGTCTCTTAAATCACTAGCCAACAGTCTCTTAGATCACTGGCCAACAGGTCTCTTAGATCACTGGCCAACAGTCTCTTAGATCACTGGCCAACAGGTCTCTTAGATCACTGGCCAACAGGTCTCTTAGATCACTGGCCAACAGTCTCTTAGATCACTGGCCAAGCATGCTAACCACTCGGCCACGGGCATTGCTGTCGTTAAATATTCTAACGTCCATATCTCTTTAAATACTAAGAGAATAATATTGAAATTAAAGATTTAGATAGATTTGACTGAGATCTTTAATTTATCTTCAGTCCCATTGTGTCACAAAAACTCGTTTTTAGAAGTTATAGCAGGGCCAGACTTTGACCATCTGAGGTCCTAAGCTAAGGCAGTTTCAGAGACCCCAAAAGCATCGATAAGCAAAGATGAACTGTATTTGCACAATAGAATGAATATTGAAATTTCCTTCATAACGCAGCAAAACTTGAAATGTATTTCTTTGAGGCCCCTCATATCGTGAGGTCCTAAGCTGTAGCTTAGTTAGCTTATGCTTATGTCCGGCCTTGAATTATAGAGATTCGAAGTTGGCTTCCACTGACAAAACATGGCGGGAGGGGTCATTATTTAGTGAGCACACTGAGTATAATCCGCGAACACTGAAATACCATAAAACCCAGTTTCAGATGATTATCGTTCTCGGAGTTATCAATATTCAATAGCAAAAATTATTTCTCGAAATTTGCTGAGGCTGCAGCGCGTCATGTTCGTAATCTTCATTTCCCAAGTTCCCTGCATTGGGTTTTGTCTTGTTTAATCCCTACTCTGTCTTCAGTGTTTGGGTTGTTTTACCTCTGAGCGGCACTTTTTTGCACACCATGGGCTAAATGGCCAGGTCACAAGGACTCCGAAGGCTCAGAGAAGGTTGGGGGAGGGGACCCACTGGAACAGCTGTTGGGAGACAGATGGTAGCCTTCCGTCAAGGCCATCCAGCGTGTTCTTTAACGTTGGATTGTTTTACCCCTGAGCGGCACTTTTTTGCACACCATGGGCTAAATGGCCAGGTCACATGGACCCCGAAGGCTCAGAGAAGGTTGGGGGAGGGGACCCACTGGAACAGCTGTTGGGATACAGATGGTAGCCTCCCGTCAAGGCCATCCAGCGTGTTCTTTAACGTTGGATTGTTTTACCTCTGAGCGGCACTTTTTTGCACACCATGGGCTAAATGGCCAGGTCACATGGACCCCGAAGGCTCAGAGAAGGTTGGGGGAGGGACCCACTGGAACAGCTGTTGGGAGACAGATGGTAGCCTCCCGTCAAGGCCATCCAGCGTGTTCTTTAACGTTGGATTGTTTTACCCCTGAGCGCACTTTTTTGCACACCATGGGCTAAATGGCCAGGTCACATGGACCCCGAAGGCTCAGAGAAGGTTGGGGGAGGGGACCCACTGGAACAGCTGTTGGGATACAGATGGTAGCCTCCCGTCAAGGCCATCCAGCGTGTTCTTTAACGTTGGATTGTTTTACCTCTGAGCGGCACTTTTTTGCACACCATGGGCTAAATGGCCAGGTCACATGGACCACGAAGGCTCAGAGAAGGTTGGGGGAGGGGACCCACTGGAACAGCTGTTGGGAGACAGATGGTAGCCTCCCGTCAAGGCCATCCCGCGTGTTCTTTAACGTGCACAGGGTATGACTCTCCCGCACACGGGGCCACGGCTTAACATCCCATCCGACGGACGGCGGCCTTTCCAAGCCCATCGGTGTCCCCTACTGACCGTGGGCAGGACGGGGAATTTTGCGGAGATAAATCTCAACGCTGCTGTCTTCAGTGGTAGTCGCCATGCACACAACGATGAATTTGGTAAGGTTGCCGTCCCAGTATATAGGAAGGTGGTGGATGGCCTTTCCAGCAGCCTGTTTCCAAACAAGTGTCCAGTGAATCCTCTTCCTTAACTTTCTTCAGTCTTTGGGGTCCTTGTGACCTGGCAGTTTAGTCCATTAAACGTTCTCCCCCCCCCCCCAGATGTAAAAAAAACAACATAGTAAATATTCTTTATGAGCCACAGGCGATATTCTCAGGGGAAACTTTTTCACCTGGTAAATACAAAGGTAAGTCCCTATTTAATTTTATGCGGAGGGTGAGTAATTTCACTGAAGACAATTTACAAGAAATGTTCCCATATGCGTATATTTTTTTTCCACGTAGTCACCCGACTTGTTGAGCTCTGTGGCAAGCAGCTGCTTGAGAGGGTATTTATTTATTTTTTTATTTATTTTTTTTTTTCATAATGGCCCACCAGATTTCTCAAGCCCTGTCGATAGAATGACACGTCCTACTACGGAAGCGCTTTGCCACTCTTTGACGTTGTCATCCGATGGAAAGAATCGTTCTCGGACATGTTTCTCCAGCTTCCCACGGCGGGATTGGATTGGATTGTTTTACCTCTGAGCTGCACTTTTTTGCACACCATGGGCTAAATGGCCAGGTCACATGGACCCCGAAGGCTCAGAGAAGGTTGGGGGAGGGGACCCACTGGAACAGCTGTTGGGAGACAGATGGTAGCCTCCCGTCAAGGCCACCCAGCGTGTTCTTTAACGTGCACAGGGTATGGCTCTCCCACACACGGGGTCACGGCTTAACGTCCCAACCGACGGACGGCGGCCTTTCCAGGCCCATCGGTGTCCCCTACTGACCGTGGCAGGGCAGGGAATTTTGTGGAGATAAATCTCAACGCTGACCCAGCTGGGACTCGAACCTGGGAACTACAGATTACGAGCCTGGCGCGCTACCGACTGAGCCACCCCCCCCCCCCTCCCACGTCGGGGGTGGGGGGTTTGTTGCCGTCCGTCGGATAGGACGTTAAGCCGTGGTCCCGTGTGCGGGAGAGCCATACCCTGTGCACGTTAAAGAACACACTGAATGGCCTTGACGGGAGGCTACCACCTGTTTCCCAACAGCTGTTCCAGTGGGTCCCCTCCCCCAACCTTCTCTCAGCCTTCGGGGTCCATGTGACCTGGCCATTTAGCCCGTGGTTTGCCGCTCAGAGGTAAAACAACCCAAAAATACAGCTTCCCAAAAGAAAATCCAATGGTGCCAAGTCTGGACTGTAAGGTGGAAAATTGCTAATCGCCTGATGAAGATATCCTCATCCACTTCAGTCATACAATCATTTTCGAACTCATGTCACCATTTCCTCACGTGTTGTGACAGCACAAGCTCTCGGTGGATTTCCACCGGTTGCTCTTCTGTGCCCACAGAAACATGGTATGGACATGCACGCGCAGGTAATCTTGGCCCTGTTCTCTCCGACTCTGTACATTCGCTCAAAAAAGTATCCGAACACTATGGTTGATTGCAAAATTCAGGAAACACATCTAGCAACGATTTTTTTAGAAATTAGTGATCTGGCAACCTTCGTGTCACGTGATTACAGAATTCAGGAAAAATATCTGGAGCGTGTACAGCAACTGTACACGCTCCAGTTTGCTGTGAACGGTAACTGCACACGCTCAATATTTCCGTGAGTGAGCCCACACGATCCAGGTCTTTGTGAGCTCACACGATCCAATGTGCTGTGAACATTAACCGCAACCGCTCCAGTTTGCTGTGAACGGTAACTGCACACGCTCCATATTTATTGCATTATATATTCATACGCATTATATATATTAAAAAATATCCGAACACTATGGTTGATTACAAAATTCAGGAAACACATCTAGGAGCGATTTTTTTAGAAATTAATGATCTGGCAACCTTCGTGTCGCGTGATACGAAGGTTGCCAGATCACTAATTTCTAAAACAAATCGTTGCTAGATGTTTTTCCTGAATTCTGTAATCAGCCATAGTATTCGGATATTTTTTTGAGCGACTGTACCCTTACAGTAAGGGTATGTAACAGTGACGGCTATTTGCATTTAGTGACACCATTTGGTACTGACATGGGGTGGTGAGACGTGGATGGCTCAGTCGGTAGCGTGCTGGACTCGTAACCTGCAGTTCCTAGATTTGAGTCCCATCTGGGGCAGCATTGAGATTTAAATCCCCAAAACTTCCCATCCTGCCCTTGGTCAGTTTCCAAGCCATTTATTGACTTGGAAAAGCTGCAATCCGTCGAATGGGACATAAAGCCGTGATCGCGTGTGCGGGAGAGCCATATCCTGTGCACGTTAAAGAACACATTAGATGGCCTTAATGGGAGGCCACCATCTGTCTCCCAATAGCTCTTCAGAGAATGTAGGGGAAGGTCTAATATCTGTCCCTTCTCCAACATTCTCTGAGCACTAGGGGGGTCTTTGTGACCTGGTCATTTAGCCCAATGTGTGCAAAAAGTGCAACCCAACCCATATGGTAGCGGCACAACCCAGATGCTTCTCAGTTTGGCAGGGAGCAAATTGGAACCTTACTTTCAGACTTTTGCAATTTCAGTTAATCAAAATGTTAAAACGAGAAATGACAATATCTCAACTGTGAATTTTATTGCTATTGAATTGAGTCCATTAACGTTTTTTTTTTTTTCCAGAAACTTTTGTCCGAATCATCCACCGCCTTGAGTAAAGCCACAGGACTCTACTTCGGTGACGTCACTTTCTTGATTCCGCAGTCATGGGAAACTCCAAATCAATGGACCAGTTCCGAAGTGTCACCTACAACAGGGATGGAAACTGTTGCAGATGCTGACATAGTAGTTGATGCCAGGACGAGTAGTGTATTCGGAGCCAACCCTTTCACTTATCAACATGCAGGATGCGGAGAGCCTGGTCTCAAAGTCACCATCCCTAAGGACTTCCTGCTAAAACAAGATGTGGATGTGGCATCTTACAATAAGGGTAAAGGTTTTAAATCTTACACTGAAAAACGTTATGCCCCATTTTGTTAGTGTTACCTTAATTTTGTCAAGCAGTGTATTACCTAGCATAGTAGGGGCGGGGGTGGCTCAGTCGGTAGCGCGTCAGGCTCGTAATCTGTAGTTCCCAGGTTCAAGTTCCAGCTGGGTCAGCGTTGAGATTTATCTCCGCAAAAATCTTCCGCAAAGAGATTTATCTCCGCCCTGCCCACGGTCAGTAGGGGACACCGATGGGCTCGGAAAGGCCACCGTCCGTCGGATGAGACTGTAAGCCGTGGCCCCGTGTGCGGGAGAGACATACCCTTGCACGTTAAAAAACACGCTGGATGGCCTTGACGGAAGGCTACCATCTGTCTCCCAACAGCTGTTCCAGTGGGTCCCCTCCCCCAACCTTCTCTGAGCCTTCGGGGTCCATGTGACCTGGCCATTTAGCCCATGGTGTGCAAAAAAGTGCCGTTCAGAGGTAAAACAACCCAACCTAGCATAGTAATAATCTTCAGGTTCCCAAAATTTTCCCCAATCTTCAAACTTTGTTACGTCCCATTAGCAATACCTGTTGGTCCTGTTTATTCCGGGACGGGAATGGCTCAGTTAAGTACGAAGATGACCTTGACGTGAGCCTCAGTGTGTCCCCAACTTTCTCTGAGCCGTTGGAGTCCTTGTGACCTGGCCATTTAGCTCATTGCGGTCAGAGGTAAAACAACCCAACCCTGTTTAATCCACGTGGCAGATCACTGGCATCTTTTACACATTTCCCAAGATAACTTTACTCAGACAGGCGGGGGTGGCTCAGTCGGTAGCGCCCCAGGTTCGTAATCTGTAGTTCCCAGGTTCGAGTCCCAGCTGGGTAAGCGTTGAGATTTATCTCCGTAAAATTCCCCGCCCTGCCCACGGTCAGTAGGGGACACCGATGGGCTTAGAAAGGCCGCCGTCCGTCGGATGGGACGTTAAGCCGTGGCCCCGTGTGCGGGAGAGCCATACTCTGTGCACGTTAAAGAACACGCTGGATGGCCTTGACGGGAGGCTACCATCTGTCTCCCAACAGCTGTTCCAGTGGGTCCCCTCCCCCAACCTTCTCTGAGCGTTCGGGGTCCATGTGTCCTGGCCATTTAGCCCATAGTGTGCAAAAAAGTGCCGCTCAGAGGTAAAACAACCCAACAACTTCTCAAAAAATTAAGTGCAATAATTTCATCTGATGCAAATATATATTAATTATATTTAAGTGGTATTTTCCCAAAAGCCTGTGGAGCACTGATTGAGAATCACTATATTATAGTAATTCAATTGATAACCATACTTACAGTTTACAGGTCTTCACTAATATTTTTCTTTCATTTATCGCCTTTCAGCCCAACTGATAGTCCGGGAATGGGTTCGGTACCGCTACGGAGTATTTGACGAAGGAGGATTCCCTGGAGACGAAAGATATCCGCTCTATTATAGTGTCCCTGGATCGGTAGGATCAGATGTCAGAGTTACTGAATGCACTCATCAACAAGCCAAATACATTTTCCGGTAAGTGCTGAACAGAAAACGATCGGGATTCCTTCGCGCAGTTGAAAAATAATTTCCCCGTCCCGTGGCCGAGTGGTTAGCACGCTTGGCTACTGATTTAAGGGTTGAGTTGGGTTGTTTTACCTCTGAGCGGCACTTTTTTGCACACAATGGGCTAAATGGCCAGGTCACATGGACCCCGAAGGCTCAGAGAAGGTTGGGGGAGGGGACCCACTGGAACAGCTATTGGGAGACAGATGGTAGCCTCCCGTCAAGGCCATCCAGCGTGTTCCTTAACGTGCACAGGGTATGGCTCTCCCGCATGGACCCCGAAGGCTCAGAGAAGGTTGGGGGAGAGGACCCACTGGAACAGCTATTGGGAGACAGATGGTAGCCTCCCGTCAAGGCCATCCAGCGTGTTCCTTAACGTGCACAGGGTATGGCTCTCCCGCATACGGATCCACGGCTTAACGTCCCATCCGACGGAACGGCTCCTTTCCAAGCCCATCGGTGTCCCCTACTGATCGTGAGCAGGGCGGGGAATTTTGCGGAGATAAATCTCAACGCTGACCCAGCTGGGACTCGAACCTGGGAACTACAGATTCTGATTTAAGGGACCGGGTAAGGCATGGATGTGTGTGTCGTTTTTCTGCTGAGGTCCTGCCATCCTCTCAGATCTCCTACTGTGGCATATAAACTGACAGGCTCCTGTCAGACCTCTGTGGCAAGCAGCTGCTTGAGGGGGTATTTATTTATTTTATTTTTCATAGAAAATAATTTAAGTTTAAAAAACAGTCACTCACACATATATAACTATATCTTCTTTCGATGTTGTACGTTGAGTATTATTATACAATCTATGGCGGAACCTATGTTGTGTTTCTGCTGAGATTTCGCTTTCCTTGCAATCTTCCTTGGGCCTGTGCTTTCTGACAGCATCAACTACTATGTCAGCATCTGCAACAGTTTCCATCCCTGTTGTAGGTGACACTTCGGAACTGGTCCATTGATTTGGAGTTTCCCATGACTGCGGAATCAAGAAAGTGACGTCACCGAAGTAGAGTCCTGTGGCTTTACTCAAGGCGGTGGATGATTCGGACAGAAGTTTCTGGAAAAAAAAAAAGTTGATGGACTCAATTCAATACCGATAAAATTCACAGTTGAGATATTGTCATTTCTCGTTTTAACATTTTGATTAACTGAAATTGCAAAAGTCTGAAAGTAAGGTTCCAATTTGCTCCCTGCCAAACTGAGAAGAATCTGGGTTGTGCCACTACCATATGGGTTGGGTTGTTTTACATGTGAGCAGCACTTTTTGCACACAATGGGCTAAATGACCAGGTCACAAAGACCCCCTAGTGCTCAGAGAATGTTGGAGAAGGGACAGATATTAGACCTTCCCCTACATTCTCTGAAGAGCTATTGGGAGACAGATGGATTGGATTGGATTGTTTTACCTCTGAGCGGCACTTTTTTGCGCACCATATGCTAAATGGCCAGGCCACAAGGACCCCGAAGGCTCAGAGAAGGTTGGGGGGAGGGGACCCACTGGAACAGCTGTTGGGAGACAGACGGTGGCCTCCCATTAAGGCCATATAGTGTGTTCTTTAACGTGCACAGGGTATGGCTCTCCCGCACACGCGACCACGGCTTTATGTCCCATTCGACGGATTGCAGCTTTTCCAAGTCCATAAATGGCTTGGAAGCTGACCAAGGGTAGGATGGGAAGTTTTGCGGATATGAATCTCAATGCTGACCCAGATCCAGGAACTGCAGATTACGAGTCCAGCACGCTACCGACTGAGCCATCCACGTCTCACCACCCCATGTGAGTGCCAAATGGTGTCACTAAATGCAAATAGCCGTCACTGTTACATACCCTTACTGTAAGGGTACAGTCGCTCAAAAAAAATATCCGAATACTATGGCTGATTACAGAATTCAGGAAAAACATCTAGCAACGATTTTTTTAGAAATTAGTGATCTGGCAACCTTTGTGTCACGTGACACGAAGGTTGCCAGATCACTAATTTCTAAAAAAATCGTTGCCAGATATTTTTTCTGAATTCTGTAATCAACCATAGCGTTCGGATACTTTTTTGAGCGACTGTAGGTGGTCATATTATTTTGATACTACATCGTGTGGGCTCACTCACGGAAATATTGAGCGTGTGCAGTTACCGTTCACAGCAAACTGGAGCGTGTGCAGTAACTGCACACGCTCCAGTTTGCTGTGATAGTTGCTGTACACGCTCCAGATATTTTTTCTGAATTCTGTAATCACGTGACGCGAAGGTTGCCAGATATTTTTTCTGAATTCTGTAGTCAACTATAGTGTTCGGATACTTTTTTGAGCGACTGTATGACTGAAGTGGATGAGGACTACCAATTGAGCCACCCCCCCCCCTCCCCTATGTCCTGGGGTACACAGCACACCCGAATCGATGTTTATAAAAACTTTTTTACTGTTTTTGTCCCCCAAAGAAACCCCCAAATTTTGAAAAAGGAATTTTAAATGTATTTATAGTCAGCAATGTGGCATCAATCCCTTTCCATTTGCAGGGACAGACAGCAGAAGCCGTGTACAATGATCGTAGATGTCACCACTGGTCTGCCAGCAAACGACTCCGACTGCCGGGTGTTGCCAGATCCCAGTAAGAACGATGACGTCACCTCTTCGCTCATGTATCGTTTGCGTTTGCCGAAAGTAAGATTCAGTTTTTTTAACAACACTTCTGTTATTTATGTTTTGGTTCAGAGAAAGTACTTAATTGGTTGGGTTGTTTTACCTCTGAGCGGCACTTTTTTGCACTCCATGGGCTAAATGGCCAGGTCACATGGACCCCGAAGGCTCAGAGAAGGTTGGGGGAGGGGACCCACTGGAACAGCTGTTGGGAGACAGATGGTAGCCTCCCGTCAAGGCCATCCCAGCGTGTTCTTTAACGTGCACAGGGTATGGCTCTCCCGCACACGGGGCCACGGCTTAACGTCGCATCCGACGGACGGCGGCCTTTCCAAGCCCATCGGTGTCCCCTACTGACCGTGGGCAGGGCGGGGAATTTTGCGGAGATAAATCTCAACGCTTACCCAGCTGGGACTCGAACCTGGGAACTACAGATTACGAGCCTTTCCAAGCTCATCGGTGTCCCCTACTGATCATTTTCCAGGGTGTTATTATTTTAATGACTTATAAAACACCTTAATTCTTGTCGGGGCGGGGGTGGCTCAGTCGATAGCGCGCCAGGCTCGTAATCTGCAGTTCCCAGGTTCGAGTCCCAGCTGGGTCAGCGTTGAGATTTATCTCCGCAAAATTCCCCGCCCTGCCCACGGTCAGTAGGGGGCACCGATGGGCTTGGAAAGGCCGCCGTCCGTCGGATGGGACGTTAAGCCGTGGCCCCTGTGCGGGAGAGCCATACCCTGTGCACGTTAAAGAACACGCTGGATGGCCTTGACGGGAGGCTACCATCTGTCTCCCAACAGCTGTTCCAGTGGGACCCCTCCCCCAACCTTCTCTGAGCCTTCGGGGTCCATGTGACCTGGCCATTTAGCCCATGGTGTGCAAAAAAGTGCCGCTCAGAGGTAAAACAAACCAAACCAAACCTTAATTCTTGTCCGTCATTCCATTGTTTGGAAATTCCGTGGTTGGGGAAAATTGTCCAAACCGGGAAAAATTGCCGGGAAATATTGCTGTGATTCGTTGTAGTCATCAAAACGGCCGTTACTGTTTGGTGGCGCTGCGAGCTCTCAAATATTCCCGAGTCTCATTCATGTTTTCTTTCAACCTTTGTTACTGCAAGTACTTTTTATATATACATTAATAAGAGCTAATTTTCCCTTGTTGTTATGTAGCTACTCTACGTACAGTCGCTCAAAAAAAGTATTCGAACATTATGGTTGATTACAGAATTCAGAAAAAATATCTGGCAACGATTATTTTTTAGAAATTAGTGATCTGGCAACCTTCGTGTCACGTGATTGCAGAATTCAGGAAAAATATCTGGAGCGTGTACAGCAACTGTACACGCTCCACGGTTGCGGTAAAAAATATCTGGCAACGATTTTTTTAGAAATTAGTGTTCTGGCAACCTTCGTGTCACGTGATACAAAGGTTGCCAGATCGCTAATTTCTAAAAAAAATCGTTGCCAGATATTTTTTCTGAATTCTATAATCAACCATAATGTTCGGATACTTTTTTTGAGCGACTGTACATATATGATCAGGGATCTTTATGGCCCCAAAGCCCAGTTAAAAGTTAATTAGCGAAACGTGCATTGGCGATTTAATCCCTGCTAGTTTGTAAATATTCTCATATGAATTTATAACAAATAATTGAAAATTTTCCCTAGAATTTAGCCTATTTTAACCATTGAGAAATCACGTCTGATTTCAAAATGTCTTCTCTTCTATACGTTAAGGGGGCGGGTGTGGCTTAGTCGGTAGCGCGCCAGGCTCGTAATCTGCAGTTCCTAGGTTCGAGTCCCAGCTGGGTCAGCGTTGAGATTTATCTCCGCAAAATTCCCCGCCTACCCACGGCCAGTAGGAGACACCGATGGGCTTGGAAAGGCCGCCGTCCGTCGGATGGGACGTTAAGCCGTGGCCCCGTGTGCGGGAGAGCCATACCCTGTGCACGTTAAAGAACACGCTGGATGGCCTTGACGGGAGGCTACCATCTGTCTCGAAACAGCTGTTCCAGTGGGTCCCCTCCCCCAACCTTCTCTGAGCCTTCGGGGTCCACGTAACCTGGCCATTTAGCCCATGGTGTGCAAAAAAGTGCCGCTCAGAGGTAAAACAACCCAACTCTTGATACTCTAAAACCGAAATTTTAAATTTCTACCATAAACAGATCACTTGCAACATGAGTTAAAAGTTATGTCGTTTTCACATTTAGCGTCCTCTAACGACATAAATTAAAACTACCTGAGGCGTTGAAAACTGTGAATTATAATATTTCGTTAGTACCAATATAACTAAAAATCAGTTTTCCCTTTATCTCTTAAAGCACAAAAGTTCCGTCCCCCTCCCCTCTGGGCATAAGGGGTCAACTCATTCACCTTTGCATTCCACCACCAAAATTTTAAATTTCGCGCATAAATACATTGCTTATGATATTCGTTTTAAATTTTGGAACTTTCAACTTTTTCCATCGTTAGAGGGCGCAATTACAGCTTTTTGGAGATTTGGAAGATGCAGATTTCTTGCATGATTGTTACAGTTTGTTTTCCTGGCGTCATTACTCTTTTTAGTGAAAAAAAATTCCCCTTATTTAACAATACATATAAGGTGGTTCTTTCGAAAATAATGTAAATACAGTCGCTCAAAAAAGTATCAGAACACTATGGCTGATTACAGAATTCAGGAAAAATATTGGGAAACGATTTTTTTTTGAAATTAGTGATCTGGCAACCTTCGTGTCACGTGACACGAAGGTTTACGAACACTATGTCCGATTACAGAATTCAGAAAAAATATCTGGCAACGACTTTTTTTAGAAATTAGTGATCTGGCAACCCTCGTGTCACGTGACACGAAGGTTTACGAACACTGTGGCCGATTACAGAATTTAGAAAAAATATCTGCCAACGATTTTTTTTAGAAATTAGTGATCTGGCCACCGTGTCACGTGACACGAAGGTTGCCAGGTCATAATTTCTAAAAAAATCGTTGGCAACCCTCGTGTCATCTGACACGAAGATCTGGCAACCCTCGTGTCACGTGACACGAAGGTTTACGAACACTGTGGCCGATTGCAGAATTCAGAAAAATATCTGGCAACGATTTTTTTTAGAAATTAGTGATCTGGCCACCGTGTCACGTGACACGAAGGTTGCCAGGTCATAATTTCTAAAATAATCGTTGCCAGATATTTTTTCTGAATTCTGTAATCAACCATCATCATCATCATCATCCTCAAGCAGCCATGGGCTACGGAGGTCCAACCAGACCGTGCAATTTAGTTCTCCAAGCAAGTCTATCCTGAGCTACATCTACTGCATCTGGCCACTGCACACCAATTCTAACAAGGTCCTGTTTGACATTGTCTGCCCACCGCATCCTAGGTCTCCCCTTCTTTCTGAGGCCTTTAGGCACACTGTTCATAACCCTATTCGCCAATCTATAATTATTCATACGGGCAACATGGCCAAACCAACGGAGTCTCTCTATGCACAATATGCTGCTTAAAGGAGGTTGCAAACTCCTTTTCCTAATCTCATCATTAGTTACAAAGTTGAACCACCTAATGCCCAAGATACTGCGTAAGCATCTGGAATCAAAAGCATCTAGTTTCCTGTTATCTTGTTTACAAAGTGTCCAAGTTTCACTACCATAACTAACCCTAGAAAGAACCAAACTATTATACAGTCTAATTTTAGTCTTTAGGTGTATACGCCTATTTCTCCGCACTCTCCATAGATTCTTAAAAGTCCCAGCAGCAATCCCTATTCGTCTGTTAATCTCATGCCGCACATCACCATTATCTGTTACATAGCTCCCAAGATAATTAAACTGTGACACCTGCTCAAGACTGCAACCATTCAGATTAACTGAATCACAGCCTGCCTGACCAATTTTCATCACTTTAGTTTTCTCTCTGTTTATAACCAAACCTACTCTACTACCAGTCTCATCAACGGCTCGAATGAAAGAGTTCATCTCATCAACATCATTTGCCAGAAGGGCTAAATCATCAGCATAATCTAAATCAGAAATTTTCCTATCTCCAGCCCATTTAAGGCCAAAATCTTTCCCTTGAAGTGAATTTCGCATAACATAATCAATAACCAAGCTAAAGAGAAAAGGAGACAAAATGCACCCTTGTCGAACACCAGAAGTAATGCTAAACCAATTGCTACAAGCCTTACCAACTCTCACACACGACTCAGTATTATTATAGAGAGCTTTCATAATGTTAACTAACTTGTCTGGTATACCATATGATCTCACAATCAACCACAAATTATGACGATCAACAGAGTCGAAAGCCTTTTTGAAATCAACAAAGCTAGCAACCAAAGGTTTCTGAAACTCTAAACATTTCTCAAGAATCTGCCTAAGTGAAAATATCTGATCTACACATCCCCTACCACTTCTGAATCCACATTGCTCATCACGCAATTGCCTGTCAACCAGATTCTTAATTCTATTAAGCACAATCATGGAAAGAACTTTACCTGGAACAGAGAGTAGGCTGATACCCCTATAGTTATCACAAGAACTGCGATCACCTTTTTTGAAAATAGGGATAACAATAGCTCTGGTAAAATCCTTAGGAACCATGCCTTTATCATAAAAGAGATTCAGAATTTCAGTCATCCAAGTGGTAACCGAAACATTCCCAGCTCTAAGCATTTCCGTAGTAATTTCATCTACCCCTGGGGATTTATGAAGTTTAAGTTTAGAAACAGCCAAACTAACTTCAGATTGTGTTATACGGTCAACATTAAAGCCACCAATGCATCTATCATCATTGCAAACAATGGGAGTAGAACTAACTACATTGTTTAGAACATCACTGAAATGCTCAGCCCACCTAGCCATGACAGAATCCTCCCCTTCTATAACCTTACCTTGTTTATCCTTCAATCCTTGTATGCCTGTCCGTTTTCTACCACACAAAACATTAACTATCTGGTACAGCTCTCTGCTGTTGTGCTGTCTAACTGCTTCCTCGGCTTTGTCAGCCAAACCATCAAGCCAAAAATTTTTATCAGCAGCTAACTGATCCTTTACAAGTTTATTAAGGTCTCTGTAATGCTTTCTATTAGGACTAGTAGGGTATTGATTAAGGGCATTCCTGCAGTTCTTTCTTTCCGAAATAAGCTCAAGTGCCTCATCACTCAGATAATTCTGCCTCTTCTGCTCCTTTTTTCCTAAAAGAGTACTGTTAGTGTCCAAAAAAGCCTGTTTAAAATGATCCCATTCTTCCTCAACTTCAGTAGTAAGCAAACCATGACTGTCATAATGACTAAGTAACCTATCATGGTAAGCTTTGGCTATAACTGGATCTTTCAGAGCTTCAGTATTAAAAGTAAATTTTTTAACCCTAGCACAACACTTTTTAAGTTTAAGTTGCAACACACTTTTAACAAGGTAATGGTCAGATCCAATTTCAGCTCACCTATATGCCCTGGTATTCCTAACAGAACTAGCCCATTTGCTGTTAATTAATATGTAATCAATCATATTCTTATGCAGCCCATCAGGTGAAACCCATGTGTAATTATGTATGTCGCGGTGTTTGTAATAAGTGTTAGTTATTCTGAATCCATTGAGTTTACTTACCTGTAGGAGACGTTGCCCATTGCTATTGCAGCTACCAATACCAAAAGGGCCTATTACTCCTCCCCAAAGGTCAGAGTCAGTACCAACTTTGGCATTGAAGTCACGAAGAACAAGGGTAATATCTCCTTTCTTGACAGAATTCAAAATATCCTGAAGTTGTTCATAAACCCTATCCTTCTCATCCTCATCGGCATCCTCAGTGGGGGCATAACAGCAGATAACATTCAAGTCTTTAACGCTTGTCTGAAATTTTGCTGTAAGAAACCTTTCATTAATGCACTCATATCCTAGAAGAGCATCACTAGCGTGTCTGCTGAGAAGCAGACCCACGCCTTGGTGATGCTTTTTGTCGTCCCTCCCTGAAAAGAGAAATTTAAGATTATTTTTTAGAATCTGACCTTTATCTGTCCATCTGGTCTCTTGCAAGCCGAGAATATCTAAATTATAACGGTGGAATTCTTGTGTGAGGACATCAAGAGAAAAAGCTCTGTGCAGAGTCCTCACATTCCAACTACCTATGGAGAGAAAATGGTTAGTGGGATGTTTAAAGAAACTATGTTTATTGAGAGAGGGAATGCCGACAATATCAAACAGCCCCCTAATCGCAGACATGGGGCAAAGACCCGTTCCCCCACTACTAAAGGCTGAAGCCATCTACACTGGAAGACTTCCTCCAATGTAGAATTTGACGATGCCAATAGAAGCAAAGAGTTCAGGTGCCTGCGATGACTTCTGCTCAGGATTATCCACCAGCTGATAAACATATCCTGTGGATCTATTCACTTGGGGCTGTCAACCCACAAACAAAAAGAAAACACAGCGGAAGATTTTCCCTCCACAGAAGCCCACCAGTGCAGCAAAATCAGGATCCATAATCAAGCTCAGAGCCATATATCTGTCCAGTCCAGTAGGTTTATATGGTCAGCACCAGGACCCTGTGTGGTTGACCACTCCTCAGCAGGGTAGAAAAAAAAGAAAAGTAGCCATAGTTGTCCAGATCAGTAGGCCACACTAATCTGGCAGCCCTCCCCTTCCGTTCACTTCCACAAGAGAGTATCTCTTTTGAAAGTTACTAACGGTCCGCACCACGAGAAGGCGGGGTTGGACATTAGGTGCTAGGCCTGGCCGGTTCTATGCATCATCACAGGGGATTGGTGCATAGCTCTCCTTCCAGTGACTACCTAGCTACCATTTAGTGTTCGGATATTTTTTTGAACGACTGTAGGTGGTCATATTATTTTGATCCTAGATCGTGTGGGCTCACTCACAGAAATATTGAGCGTGTGCAGTTACCGTTCACAGCAAACTGGAGCGTGTGCAGTTACTGTACACACTCCAGTTTGTTGTGAACGGTAACTGGAGCCTGTTCAGTTGCTGTACACGCTCCAGATATTTTTCCTGAATTCTGTAATCACGTGACACGAAGGTTGCCAGATCACTAATTTCTAAAAAAAATCGTTGCCAGATATTTTTTCTGAATTCTGTAATCAACCATGGTGTTCGGATATCTTTTTGAGCGACTGTACACCTAGCGTGTTAACCTTCGATTTTATTGTCTTTAAAGCTTTCCCTCTCGTCCCTAGGTGAGTTACTTCTGTGACGATGACGAACATCCTCACAACTCTCGTCCTCCCAATAAGCAGAACGTGCTCTGCGGAAGGAAGAGTGTTTGGAATGTGATCAAGAGCCATGACGACTTCCGAGGTAAAGAGTAAGTATAGGAATGGTGCAGCTTTTCGCAAACGATCTATCTGCTTCAGAGGTTGGTTTGTTCTACTTCTGAACCAGGGACGCACCCAGGGGGGCGGGGGGCGGGGCGTAAATCTCCCACCTGAAAATCCTGTTGCTTATACTAAATCTCAGACTTCTCTACTCTTTCTTGAAATCCAAAACAGTTTCCTGTGTATAATTATGTATTAGCCCCATATTTTATATACGACACTAAAATAGATTAGGAAAAAAAACATAAAATCTTATTCCATATAGAATATTAATTTAACCTTTCCTGTTCGGTGGAATATTTTAGTAATTGGGAAAACCTTATTCATGTTCTATTATATGACCCTCATCATCTTACTCATGTCGTATTAAATCCCCCCCCAAAAAAAACTTAATCCTGGGTACGTGCCTCCTCTGAGCGACATTTTATTGCACACAATGGGCTAAAATGGACAGGTCACAAGGACCCCGATGGCTCAGAGAAGGTTGGGGGTGCGCACAAACAATGGAACTTTGGGTTCCATTGTCTGTGTTTTTAAAAAATTCGTTAAAAAATGCGTGCAACATGAATAATTTTCGAACTCCATTACCCTTACCAGCATTCTCAAAAGGGGATGGAACATAACCCCCCTCCCCCTAGATCCGGCTAAGTGTATACCTACTGGGTTTTTTCTACACTTCCTCTGAAATTTCGAAATTTTTCATCGGAAGAAGTAATGCATGGCGGATACATGTGTCATAAAATAAATCACAAATATGTTGGGCGTAGGTTTTATTTTTGCCTACTAGATCAATAGTTTTATGAATGGTTGTTTTTAGCTACTGCTTTCGTGCCTTCCATTATCCTGTCTTTTAGTGGGGGGAGGGGCAGAGGAGGGCTCAGTCAGTATCGCATCAGGCTCGTACTCTGTAGCGTCCAGGTTCGAGTCCAACTGTTGCTGAGATTTATCTCAAACTAAAAACTTAATCTTGGGTACGATGGAAAGATTGTCCGAAGAAAAAGTTAAGCTTCATAGGGGGTCAGCAGGAAGAATAGTACTTCGTAGGGGGTCAGCAGGAAGAATAAGATTTCGTAGGGAGTCAGCAGGAAGAATAGGACTTCGTAGGGAGTCAGCAGGAAGAATAGGACTTCGTAGGGAGTCAGCAGGAAGAATAGGACTTCGTAGGGAGTCAGCAGGAAGAATAGGACTTCGTAGGGAGTCAGCAGGAAGAATAGGACTTCGTAGGGAGTCAGCAGGAAGAATAGGACTTCGTAGGGAGTCAGCAGGAAGAATAGGACTTCGTAGGGAGTCAGCAGGAAGAATAGGACTTCGTAGGGAGTCAGCAGGAAGAATAGGACTTCGTAGGGAGTTCATGGGGGCGGGCATAGAGTTGAGAAGTACTGATATAAATGTTAAGAACTTGTTATTACTTTTGAAAAATAAATGTTCAAAATTCTTACAATTAAACATATTACGAATACGCAATGGAACAGTCGCTTCAGAAATTAGCAATCTGGCAACCTTCGTGTCACGTGACACGAAGGTTGCTAGATCACTAATTTCTAAAAAAAAATCGTTGCCAGATATTTTTTTCTGAATTCTGTAATCAACATTAGTGTTCGGATATTTTTTAATATATATAATGCGTATGAATATATAATGCAATGAATATGGAGCGTGTGCAGTTACCGTTCACAGCAAACTGGAGCGGTTGCGGTTAATGTTCACAGCTCATTGGATCGTGTGAGCTCACAAAGATCTGGATCGTGTGGGCTCACTCACGGAAATATTGAGCGAGTGCAGTTACCGTTCACAGCAAACTGGAGCGTGTGCAGTAACTGCACACACTCCAGTTTGCTGTGAACGGTAACTGGAGCGTGTACAGTTGCTGTACACGCTCCAGATATTTTTCCTGTATTCTGTAATCACGTGACATGAAGGTTGCCAGATTACTAATTTCTAAAAAAAAATCGTTGCCGGATATTTTTTTTCTCAATTCTGTAATCAACCATAGTGTTCGGATATTTTTTCAGCGACTGTACTGCTTTTGATTGTCTAAAATGGAAATCCCTACGGGCCTGGTCTTTGTGACCAGGGAGATACCCAGGGTTCGGGATGGAGAGTTTCGAGAGACTCGAGAATTTCGTTTCGGGGGGGGGGGGGGGGGGGGGGGGGCTGAGAATAAAACTTGAGTAAAGTTTTCCAATTAAAAAAATATTCTTTATTTCCAAGCGACACTTTTTGGCACACAATGGGATAAATGGCCACGTCACAAGGACCCAATGGAACAGCTGTTGGGAGACACATAGTAGCCTTCCGTAAAGGTCATCTACTGTGTTTTTATAACGTGCAGGGACCATCTATCGTAATTTTTAGAAGGAAAAATCTCAACGCTAGCCCAGCTGATACTCGAACCTGGAAACTGCATATTACGAGCCTGGCGCGCTACCGACTGAATAACGCGAACCTCTTGGAATATTTTTTTTGTCACACTTGTATTTCCGAATGAGGTTAAGAGGTTCTGCATATCTTTGACTATTATGTGTGATTCATTATAGAGTTTTCTCTACGATTGCACAGCTTGCTGCAATGTAGAAAGATGTCTACCAGATGGTTTAGTGAAAAGCTCTGACGCCACGTCAAGGCAACATCCATGTCAGAGGGTTTTGCTCGAACCAGGAAAAAACCCCTCCACACATAGGCAGCTAGTGTGGAAGGAAAAAGAGGGATCAAGACACCACAAAGTTGCATTAAATGGTCAATCAGCATTTTCAGTTACATAGAAAGATGTCTGCCAGATGGTTTAGTGAAAAGTTTTGACGCCACGTCAAGGCACCATCCATGTCAGAGGGTTTTGCTCTAACCAGGAGAAAACCCCTCCACACATAGGCAGCTAGTGTGGAAGGAAAAAGAGGGATCAAGACACCACAAAGTTGCATTAAATCGTCAATCAGCATTTTCTGTTAGATAGAAAGATGTCTGCCAGATGGTTTAGTGAAAAGTTTTGACGCCACGTCAAGGCACCATCCATGTCAGAAGGTTTTGCTCTAACCAGGAGAAAACCCCTCCACACATAGGCAGCTAGTGTGGAAGGAAAAAGAGGGATCAAGACACCACAAAGTTGCATTAAATCGTCAATCAGCATTTTCTGTTACATAGAAAGATGTCTGCCAGATGGTTTAGTGAAAAGCTCTGACGCCACGTCAAGGCACCATCCATGTCAGAGGGTTTTGCTCGAACCAGGAGAAAACCCCTCCACACATAGGCAGCTAGTGTGGAAGGAAAAAGAGGGATCAACACACCACAAAGTTGCATTAAATGGTCAATCAGCATTTTCAGTTACATAGAAAGATGTCTGCCAGATGGTTTAGTGAAAAGTTTTGACGCCACGTCAAGGCACCATCCATGTCAGAGGGTTTTGCTCTAACCAGGAGAAAACCCCTCCACACATAGGCAGCTAGTGTGGAAGGAAAAAGAGGGATCAAGACACCACAAAGTTGCATTAAATCGCCAATCAGCATTTTCTGTTGCATAGAAAGATGTCTGCCAGATGGTTTAGTGAAAAGCTGTGACGCCACGTCAAGGCACCATCCATGTCAGAGGGTTTTGCTCGAACCAGGAGAAAACCCCTCCACACATAGGCAGCTAGTGTGGAAGGAAAAAGAGGGATCAACACACCACAAAGTTGCATTAAGTCGTCAATCAGCATTTTCTGTTACATAGAAAGATGTCTGCCAGATGGTTTAGTGAAAAGCTCTGACGCCACGTCAAGGCACCATCCACGTCAGAGGGTTTTGCTCGAACCAGGAGAAAACCCCTGCACACATAGGCAGCTAGTGTGGAAGGAAAAAGAGGGATCAAGGCGCCACAAAGTTGCATTAAATCGTCAATCAGCATTTTCTGTTACATAGAAAGATGTCTGCCAGATGGTTTAGTGAAAAGCTGTGACGCCACGTCAAGGCACCATCCATGTCAGAGGGTTTTGCTCTAACCAGGAGAAAACCCCTCCACACAGGCAGCTAGTGTGGAAGGAAAAAGAGGGATCAAGACACCACAAAGTTGCATTAAATCGCCAATCAGCATTCTCTGTTACATAGAAAGATGTCTGCCAGATGGTTTAGTGAAAAGCTCTGTCGCCACGTCAAGGCACCATCCATGTCAGAGGGTTTTGCTCTAACCAGGAGAAAACCCCTCCACACATAGGCAGCTAGTGTGGAAGGAAAAAGAGGGATCAAGACACCACAAAGTTGCATTAAATCGTCAATCAGCATTTTCAGTTACATAGAAAGATGTCTGCCAGATGGTTTAGTGAAAAGTTTTGACGCCACGTCAAGGCACCATCCACGTCAGAGGGTTTTGCTCGAACCAGGAGAAAACCCCTGCACACATAGGCAGCTAGTGTGGAAGGAAAAAGAGGGATCAAGGCGCCACAAAGTTGCATTAAATCGTCAATCAGCATTTTCTGTTACATAGAAAGATGTCTGCCAGATGGTTTAGTGAAAAGCTGTGACGCCACGTCAAGGCACCATCCATGTCAGAGGGTTTTGCTCGAACCAGGAGAAAATCCCTGCACACATAGGCAGCTAGTGTGGAAGGAAAAAGAGGGATCAAGGCGCCACAAAGTTGCATTAAATCGTCAATCAGCATTTTCTGTTACATAGAAAGATGTCTGCCAGATGGTTTAGTGAAAAGCTGTGACGCCACGTCAAGGCACCATCCATGTCAGAGGGTTTTGCTCGAACCAGGAGAAAATCCCTCCACACATAGGCAGCTAGTGTGGAAGGAAAAAGAGGGATCAACACACCACAAAGTTGCATTAAGTCGTCAATCAGCATTTTCTGTTACATAGAAAGATGTCTGCCAGATGGTTTAGTGAAACGTTCTGACGCCACGTCAAGGCACCATCTATGTCAGAGGGTTTTGCTCTAACCAGGAGAAAACCCCTCCACACATAGGCAGCTAGTGTGGAAGGAAAAAGAGGGATCAAGACACCACAAAGTTGCATTAAGTCGCCAATCAGCATTCTCTGTTACATAGAAAGATGTCTACCAGATGGTTTAGTGAAAAGCTCTGACGCCACGTCAAGGCACCATCCATGTCAGAGGGTTTTGCTCGAACCAGGAGAAAACCCCTCCACACATAGGCAGCTAGTGTGGAAGGAAAAAGAGGGATCAAGACACCACAAAGTTGCATTAAGTCGCCAATCAGCATTCTCTGTTACATAGAAAGATGCCTACCAGATGGTTTAGTGAAAAGCTCTGACGCCACGTCAAGGCACCATCCATGTCAGAGGGTTTTGCTCTAACCAGGAGAAAACCCCTCTACACATAGGCAGCTAGTGTGGAAGGAAAAAGAGGGATCAGCACACCACAAAGTTGCATTAAGTCGCCAATCAACATTCTCTGTTACATAGAAAGATGTCTACCAGATGGTTTAGTGAAAAGCTCTGACGCCACGTCAAGGCACCATCCATGTCAGAGGGTTTTGCTCTAACCAGGAGAAAACCCCTCCACACATAGGCAGCTAGTGTGGAAGGAAAAAGAGGGATCAACACACCACAAAGTTGCATTAAGTCGCCAATCAACATTCTCTGTTACATAGAAAGATGTCTGCCAGATGGTTTAGTGAAAAGTTTTGACGCCACGTCAAGGCACCATCCATGTCAGAGGGTTTTGCTCTAACCAGGAGAAAACCCCTCCACACATAGGCAGCTAGTGTGGAAGGAAAAAGAGGGATCAACACACCACAAAGTTGCATTAAATCGCCAATCAGCATTTTCTGTTACATAGAAAGATGTCTGCCAGATGGTGTAGTGAAAAGCTCTGACGCCACGTCAAGGCACCATCCATGTCAGAGGGTTTTGCTCTAACCAGGAGATAACCCCTCCACACATAGGCAGCTAGTGTGGAAGGAAAAAGAGGGATCAAGACACCACAAAGTTGCATTAAATCGTCAATCAGCATTTTCTGTTACGTAGAAAGATATCTGCCAGATGGTTTAGTGAAAAGCTGTGACGCCACGTCAAGGCACCATCCATGTCAGAGGGTTTTGCTCTAACCAGGAGAAAACCCCTCCACACAGGCAGCTAGTGTGGAAGGAAAAAGAGGGATCAAGACACCACAAAGTTGCATTAAATCGCCAATCAGCATTCTCTGTTACATAGAAAGATGTCTGCCAGATGGTTTAGTGAAAAGCTCTGTCGCCACGTCAAGGCACCATCCATGTCAGAGGGTTTTGCTCTAACCAGGAGAAAACCCCTCCACACATAGGCAGCTAGTGTGGAAGGAAAAAGAGGGATCAAGACACCACAAAGTTGCATTAAATCGTCAATCAGCATATTCTGTTGAGCGCATTTAATGGAATATTTTGCAGCATCTTGTGCAAGATCTAATTAAAAAAAAGAAAAATAACAGATTAGACCTTGCTCCCATCCGCTTCCAGTGGTAGAATCCTCCCATGATGCAACTTTCCTGCACGGCAGGCGACTGTTCACTAAGGGCTTTCACCACTAGTGGCCGGTGATCAGAAAGTACTGCTAAGTCACCGGAATGAATGGTCCCAAAGTGAGCAGCCACTTTGGAATTTTGGTTGTTGTCGTGAAAAAAAAAGAAATAAATAAAATATACTTACTTATACTTACCCAGAAGAGCTTGCTGATGAAGTGTCTTTACTTACCTATTCCCTCCCCATGCTGAGAGAGAAGCAACTGATAGGCTTAAAAAGACCCACTATGTTGAAACCTTAAAGTTGTGTCCCTATGCGAAGGAAAGCCACATCCCTTGTGCACGTTAAGACCACGTCAAGATCAAGTAACAGGTCTGGATGACCTTAATGGGAAGCTTATATCTTCGCTTAATAATTCTGCATGAAAATTATTAGAGGAAGGTATTAGCTTCCCATTATTCCTTTTCTTAACCTTTTTCTGAGACTCATTGTGACCTAGGTATTGAGCTCGTTACGGAAGTTAAAAAAGAGAGTTAAAAAAAACAAACCGAACAACTCCAAAGAGTGAATCTCTCTGATGTGGCCAACAAAGAAGGAAAACATTCTTTCCTCTCTAACAATTTTATTATTATTTAAAAAAAACACGTTCTTCTCTAATAATTGAGAAGCGTCTCAGAGTGTTGCGTTGGTGAATTGTTTGATTACCTCTAGTGTTTCGTTTGGTCTAGGTGGGTTAGTCAAAGCCGAATTTAGGGAGGAGTAAACTTATATACAGGGTGAATCTGAAAAAGTGGGCAAAACTTTACGGGGTGGTAGAACGTAGCTATACGAGCAATATTCGTCATAGAATGTATGGTCGGAACGCAAGCGGTGAGAAGTTAAAAGGTAGTTTTCCACTGTCACATTTAAAGAATGAACACAAGAAGGAGAGGAGATACTTCAGAAAACATTTTATTAACAGGAATGTAACTGAGGTGCATGCTCAAAGAATTGCTCAAAAGAGCTGCCGTCAGCTGTAATTCAGGCTTCAAGAAGGTTCGAAGGCTCAGGCTTCAGGCTCGAAGGTTTTCTGATCTGGAGTGCATCTCATCGGAAACCGGTCGCGGTAACGTCTCTGTGCCTCACTTGCATTCCCGTCCGCCGCACCGTACACAAAGTGCATATCCGCCATTTCGTGGTTAGTATAACCAGCCATCCTCTCAGCAATCCATGGTAGAAATGCCGTTGGGTGCGAGGACCGACCCTTTTATACCATTTCCAACGCCACCTAGCGGCTCGCCGTTTGCGTTCCGATCATACATTCTATGACGAATATTGCTCGTATAGCTGCGTTCTACCACCCCGTAAAGTTTTGCCCACTTTTTCAGATTCACCCTGTATATATAACACATATTTCTTAATAACCTGTTTTAGAATCCACTAGAATTGAAAGGGAAAACATATTGCACTCTTTCGAAAAATCATGTCTGCAAAAGACACAGACAGGAAGTGCATTTTCGTCTGTCACTTCATCCCCTTTCTCCCCCATTATTTTAATATCTATAATTTCTGCAATTGGATTGATATTTATTATCATCAGGGAGGAAAGATTACGTAAGGAATGGGTCGGGATTCTCCCTGGAAATTGGTATTTCCATGTAACTGGTCTCTGCTGTCCTTGGAAGCATCCAAATCAGAAAAACCAGACATTGATGGTTTGATCTGTCGATGAAACGGACAAAACCAAAAAAATCAAATCGAATTTTTGAGTTTTTTGGACAAAACCAAAAAACTCAAATAAAAATGTTTTTTATTTATCTTTATATTGCTTTATTCTTTCGTTTGTTGGTTTCTTTCTCAAAACGATTGTTCCACGATATCTGAAAAATCCGTTGAGTTATTAGTCAAATGAAAGCTTTACCCATAAAGAGTGTCATAGGCTATAAAACATTTACCCCAACGCGCCTGATTTCTTCCCTTCTAAAAAAAGGGAGAATGCGAAAATCATTCTTCCACTATAGCCTCCAAAAGCAAAGGATCCGCATGTTACGAATTTGGTGTCAAAATGAAAGTTGTTATGTGCGACCTCGAGTCCCCCCCCCCAAAAAAAAAAGAGGGCAGAAATTTCATAGGGGATTTGCCCCAACGAGTTATATCTCAAATTAAAAGGATTGTGGCGTCTAGAATGTCTATTGGTCTACTCTACGTTTCAAATTCGTGAGCGGAACGTAACCAGTTGTGTGTGAAATGAAAGCTTGTGAATTGGGGAATGTTATAGGCCAGTGCTTCTCAACGTGGTGGCCCTCGAGCTATCTGTCGTCGGGCTGCAGCCAGCTGCCAGGAAAGAAACAAATACGTTTTCAGAAGCATAATATTGATACGCCATTTGGCCACAGTTCTTACGTTCCAACACACAGATGACGTCATGTCCTGCGAGGTGAGGAAAGTATCGTGTTCATTGCCATATCTTGTTTCTTGAGGAAACACGTGGCTAGAAACTCCATGCGCAAGCAGAGTTTTCTTGCAGGTTCTCATACCAGAATTGCGGTCCACCACATGGGACAGTTTGGTAAGCAGTATTACAGTCTATAAAAATTACCCCCCCCGCTGTGCTCTCCCTCCCCTAAAAAGTTGAAATGAGGAATCCGTCTTTTTCACTATATCTTCTGAACGCAAGTGCTAACAATTATAAGTTAGGTGTGTGATGAAAACTTCCCATGTGTGGACTGTCATAGGTTACTTCGAATCATGCCCCCCCCCACCTCCTCCCCCCAAAAACAACAACCTTTATTTCCATTCCTCCAAAAAGAGGGCATAAATATAGCAGGGTTACATCTCAATCAAACTTGTGACTTCTATAACGGCGTGGGCTATCTAACCCCCCCTCCCTTCCCCTTTCTCCCTCTCACCCAAAAAAGCAGCAGAGGAATTTAAAAGGAGTCGATGTTTATGAGTCACCACCAAGTGAAAGCTTCAGAAGTGTAGAGCAACAGCTCCGAAGAGAGGTGTTTTAGGGACAAAGTAAAAAAATATAAATTTTAAAAACCTATCTTCCGATCTGCGCCCTAAAAAGTGATTTCCCCAAAAAGTGATATCACCACTGGTGTGCTTTAGTTTCATTTTAGACTTTTTTTTTTGGCGCACATAGGAAGAAAATAAGAATTATAAATCAAACGAATTCCTATCTTTCAATTGCTTTTCGCTCGTCATTTGTAGGTTTGTTGGTTTGTGTGTTTGTCAAGTCAGTTGTTCCACCATATCTTTCGAACGCGAGGGACAAATTTAACGTGTTATGCTTCAAATGAAAGTTTGTGACGCGGGGAGTGTCAAAAGCAATAAAAACTTTACCCCTCCCCCTTGCTTCCTTCCCTCCTAAAAAAGGGTTGGGTTAACCTCTAAGCGGCACTTTTTTTACCACGTCATGGGCTAAATGGAAAGGTCACATGGACCCCGAAGGCTCAGAGAAGGTTGGGGGAAGGGACCCACTGGAGAAGCTGTTGGGAGACAGATGGTAGTCTCCCATCAAGGCCATCCAGCGTGTTCTTTAACGTGCACAAGGTATGATTCTGCAGTATACGGGAGCACGGCTTAACGTCCCATACGACGGACGACAGCATTTCCAAGTCCATCGGTGTCCCCTTCTGACTGTGGGTAGGGCGGGGAATTTTGTGGAGATAAATCTCAACGCTGATCCAGCTGGGACTCGAACCAGTTATAAAGGAAACACCGATGGGCTTGGATTGGTTGGGGTGCTTTACCTGTGAGCGACACTTTTTTTGCACACTATGGGCTAAATGGCCAGGTCACATGGACCCGAAGGCTCAGAGAAAGTTGGGAGAGGGGACCCACTGGAACAGCTGTTGGGAGAAAGATGGTAGCCTCCCGTCAAGGCCATCCAGCGTGTTCTTTAACGTGCACAGGGTATGGCTCTTCCGCACACGGGGCCACGGCTTAACGTCCCATCCGACGGACGGCGGCCTTTCCAAGCCCATCGGTGTCCCCTACTGACCGTGGGCAGGGCGGGGAATTTTTGCGGAGATAAATCTCAACGCTGACCCAGCTGGGACTCGAACCTGGGAACTACAGATTACGAGCTTGGCGAGCTATCCACTCAGTCAACTCCCTGCTCACATGCCATAAATGCACTTTGGTTAACCTTTGTTCTGAAGCTGTTGAAATGCATTTTAAAATTAAATCGCCAGCATGTATTCTAGCTTGTAGGTGCTCTGAATTTATACCGTTAAATAGTTCTCACTTGTAGCTTCGTCCATCTTCACAAAACACAAAATTGTATCAGATGAAGTCAGTAGAACAGAACTTTTGTACAGACCTAATGCGATTTAATAATGCGTCCTAATGCGATTTGTACAGACCTAATTCCCAGGTTCGAGTCCCAGCTGGGTCAGCGTTGAGATTTATCTCCGCAAAATTCCCCACCGATCCCACGGTCAGTAGGGGACACCGATGGGCTTGGAAAGGTCGCCTTCCGTCGGATGGGATGTTAAGCCGTAGTCCCGAGTGTGTGAGAGCCATACCCTGTGCACGTTAAAGAACACGCTGGATGGCCTTGACGGGAGGCTACCATCTGTCTCCCAACAGCTGTTCCAGTGGGTCCCCTCCCACAACCTTCTCTGAGCTTTTGGGGTCCATGTGACCTGACCATTTAGCCCATGGGGTGCAAAAAAGTGCCGCCCAGAGATAAAACAACTCAGGAGGACGGGGGGGGGGGGGGGGGGTACTTAGTCGGTAGCGCGCCAGGCTCGTAATCTGTAGTTCCCAGGTTCGAGTCCCAGCTGGGTCAGCGTTGAGATTTATCTCCGCAAAATTCCCCGCCCTGCCCACGGTCAGTAGGGGACACCGATGGGCTTGGAAAGGCCGCCGTCCGTCGGATGGGACGTTAAGCCGTGGTCCCGTGTGCGGGAGAGCCATACCCTGTGCACGTTAAAGAACACGCTGGATGGCCTTGACGGGAGGCTACCATCTGTCTCCCAACAGTTGTTCCAGTGGGTCCCCTCCCCCAACCTTCTCTGAGCCTTCGGGGTCCATGTGACCTGGCCATTTAGCCCATGGGGTGCAAAAAAGCGCCGCCCAGAGATAAAACAACTAAACTCAACCCATGAAAATTTGAAGTTCTAGAGCACTTTAGCGATTCTTCTGTAACTTCTTTTGTTTTTCAGACCAAACGTGAATGTGGAATCTTCCCCTAAGCCATCGTTCCGATATGTTCAGGAGAACGACCTGCAGGTGGCCATTGCAATTGATCAGAGTGCAGATATCGGAGAAGAGAAAGTAAGTCTTGGCACAATATAATAAAAAATCAGTTATCATTGTGACCATTTTTTGGGAGAAAATAAAGAACTAATCAAAATTGTTTCATAACGAAAAAAAAAATCAGATTGCGTTTATTTGTTTCACTAAAACTAAAAAGCTTTATAACATTTATTATAAAATATAAGAATACATAGCATTTTAAACAATCATATTATTACTTAAAAAATTTTAATTTTGATACTTTTCACAAGAATGAACTTTTTTTTAACAAATCAGTATATATATTACAATACAGTCAGGTACTGTATACAATTCATGTCAAAGTTGCATTTGGTATAAATGCATGCTTTCAATGTTTCGTTTTTTAATTTGAATTTTTCACTGGTCCACATATTGTTCGCTAATCAAAATACTCGATCAGTGGGGGCATTACATCCAGAGAGGCATAAGCAAAATGCAACGTTTTTTAAAATGTTTTTAAAAGATAACGTGTTTATCTGTGAAATATTTAAAAATTTCAACCCAGCTACTGCGCGCCAATATTCAGTTTACTATTTTAATTCACAAAAAAGGACAAAATGGCCATTTTAGAAAAAAATAAATCTAAAGGACAGAGCAGTGAAATAAAGGACTGTCCTCTTAAATAAATGACGTATGGTCACCGTAGTTATCACTCAATCAATAATAGATATGTTACCGCTAAAGTGCAGAAATCAGTTATTCTACAGATTATCTAAGTATTGTGCAGATTTTCATTTCTCAAATTATCTAGGTAATCTGCAAATTACCTGGATAATCTGCACATTACCTACTAGGCACTCGTTAAAGTGAAAATAAGATCTTTGCTGGAACAACAGGAACGTTTCTGTACGCTTAAATTAACATAATGTTATTTATCTAGTGTCCGAGAGTAGAGTTGAAACCAAGGTCATCCCTCTGTCAACATGAATCAGTCGTCCGAATTATAAAAAACGCCCCCAAAATGAGCAGGCCAAGTGAGAACGAATCATTTTAGTGATTCGTTATCAAGAATGAATCACTTTACCGATTCGTTCTCACTTGGCCTCCGCTCATCCGGGGCGTTTTTTATAATGCGGACGAGTGAATCACGTGACACGAAGATTCATATTCAAGAGATTCACCACTATGAGAGAAACAAACTTTTGAACTTTAACGATACGGAAGCCGTTAATGTGCACATTACCTAGGTAAAATGCGGAAAACTCTTGATTCCGCACGTTAACGGAGCAAATCAGTTAATCTGCAGATTAGTTAGGTAATGTGCACATTAACGGCTTTCGAGCTTTAGCGGTTACAGATACACAGATTACCTGTTGGCATTTAAATTTTATCGCCCAATACTTTTGTGGTAAAAATTTATTCCATGGTGTGCTAGCCCCAGAGGGATTGCGCCCTCTGGCGGTAGAAAACGTCAAAAATTGCAAAATATTAAATGAATATTACAAACGATTTGATAGAAATTCGAATTTTGGTGGTGAAATGAGAAAGTTGAGGTTTTTATTGGGAATAATGAATTGAGCCTTACGCAACTCTTTTTGTTTTAGGAGAAAATAGAGAAATTATTTTTTAAGTTAGAATGGCACTAATGAAATATAAAAAATTCGCATTTTTCAAATCCTTAGATAGTTTTAATTCACCAGAGGTCACTAAATATGGAAAAGGCAAAACTTTTAACGACTGTTGCAAGTGATCTGTTTATGGTAGAAATTTGAAATTTCTCTGGTAGAAGTAGTTCAAGAGAGATTCCACTGAAAGCAACAATCTGCCCTCTTTTCTCACAGAGGTGTTGAAAATGCAAATTTTTAAATTTAAGAATTAAAAGACGAATACTTTTATGTTGTATAATTACTAATAAAATATTATTTGCCTTTTTCCCATCATCTGCTAGCCCAAATTAAAACTTTTAAGGGTTGGGTTGTTTTACCTCTGAGCGGCACTTTTTTGCACACCATGGGCTAAATGGTCAGGTCACATGGACCCCGAAGGCTCAGAGAAGGTTGGGGGAGGGGACCCACTGGAACAGCTGTTGGGAGACAGATGGTAGCCTCCCGTCAAGGCCATCCAGCGTGTTCTTTAATGTGCACAGGGCATGGCTCTCCCACACACGGGGCCACGGCTTAACGTCCCATCCGACGGACGCGGCTTTTCCAAGTCCATCGGTGTCCCCTACTGACCGTGGGCAGGGCGGGGAATTTTGCGGAGATAAATCTCAACACTGACCTAACTGGGACTCGAACCTGGTAAAAACTTTTAAGGAATGAAAGATAAGGTAAAGGAAAAACTTTGTTCTCTTTGAAAACAAGAATCTCATACGCGACAGAGGCGATATCAGTCCTAGTTTTGGGCGGGGTGGCTCAGTCGGTAGCGCGCCAGGCTCGTAATCTGTAGTTCCCAGGTTCGAGTCCCAGCTGGGTCAGCGTTGAGATTTATCTCCGCAAAATTCCCCGCCCTGTTCACGATCAGTAGGGGACACCGATGGGCTTGGAAAGGCCGCCATCCGTCGGATGGGACGTTAAGCCGTGGCCCCGTGTGCAGGAGAGCCATACCCTGTGCACGTTAAAGAACACGCTGGATGGCCTTGACGGGAGGCTACCATCTGTCTCCCAACAGCTGTTCCAGTGGGTCCCCTCCCACAACCTTCTCTGAGCTTTTGGGGTCCATGTGACCTGGCCATTTTTAGCCCATGGGGTGCAAAAAAGTGCCGCCCAGAGAGAAAACAACTCAGGAGGACGGGGGGGGGGGGGCTTAGTCGGTAGCGCGCCAGGCTCGTAATCTGTAGTTCCCAGGTTCGAGTCCCAGCTGGGTCAGCGTTGAGATTTATCTCCGCAAAATTCCCCGCCCTGCCCACGGTCAGTAGGGGACACCGATGGGCTTGGCCATTTAGCCCATGGTGTGCAAAAAAGTGCCGCTCAGAGGTAAAACAACCCAACCCAAGTCCTAGTTTAAAAAGTTAATTTTGCTAGTTAAAATTTCTTTTAAAAAGTTAATTTGTCTAGTTTAAAAAGCTAAATTTGAAACATTCATTTTTGTTGATAACTTTATGTTCGATGTGGTGTATTAATGTCATTCTTTTCCTTTTCCCAGGGCCTTTTAATTAAGAATGCAGTGATGAAGTTTATCTATGATCTCCCAGAAGGAACGAAATGTGGTGTGATAAAGTACAGCGATGTGGCTAAGACAACCTTGGATTTGGGGCCCTTGACTCAAGATCGCAAAACCCCGGCAGAAAAAGTGACCCCCATTTTTGACAAACCACCTGAATCGTCCTGCACCGAGTGTGCTCTTCAGGAAGCTTTAAATGTAAAGAATTTACACTTTACATATAACAGAATTTTTATTAATTGATGTTTTTATTCACAAATAACAAAGAAAACCGCGGAGAATCGTACATTCAAACTGATAGAAATAACGAAAAGTTTGAGAAGTGGGAAATTTTCAACTCTTCGCTTTGACTTTGTTTATGAGTTTATGAACTCTGTGCATGAATAGCATTGAGAAATGGTGTTCAATTGAAATCTTTCGGGATCAATTAGAACGGACTTTCCTAATGATGTGCAGAGTGAGGTTATCATAGAGTGATCGGATTTACAGAAATGGATCCGGAGACTTTTGAAAATTCAGTTGCTAGTTGTCAGTTAGGGTGACCAGATGTTCCTGTTTTCCGGAGAGTCCGTCGGATAGGACATTAAAACGTGGTCCGTGTGCGGAAGAGCCATGCCCTGTGAATATATCTGGCAACGATATTTTTTAGAAATTAGTGACCTGGCAACCTTCGTGTCACGTGACACGAAGGTTGCCAGATCACCAATTTCTAAAAAATATCGTTGCCAGATATTTTTTCTGAATTCTGTAATCTACCATAGTGTTCGGATATTTTTTTGAGCGACTGTACTAAAATAACTAAGATAAATAAATATCATTATTTAAAAATAAGTCCATATATTTACTCAACATCAACTTAATTTTTTATTGTTATTTATTTTCTCTACATTTTTATCACCTTAATAAAATCTTAAAGTTTGATATTACATTCAGATTCTAAACATTAATTAGCTGATGGACGTGTCTGAGTTTTAAAGTTACATTTTGTGTCTATTCAGATGCTGACAAAAGATGGCGATTCAGGCAAAAGGATGTTAATTCTCGTTACTTCGACTAAACCTGAATCCACCGATTCCTTGACGACCTCCATTCAAACCTCTAAGCCGTGCCTCAGAGTGATCCTCTTCGCCAGTCCCCAAGTCTCCAAAGAGGACTTCAACACGCTTCTAGAATCTTCTCCTTGCAGTCAGCTATGGGAGATCCCAAGCGAGTTAGGCTCCATGGAAATTCTTCTTCAGATGTATGATATTTTCTCCTCTGTTGTCCAGTGGAGTTCTTGGAAAAATCCAGTGATCACGGTAAAGTGAAAATAGCTTTAATTTTTTTTGTTTTCCCTATTTCTGGAAATCATAATGCGGAATTTTCATCTCTCTCTCTTATTCTTGCAAATCGTAAAACAGAATTTTCACCGCCCTATTTTCGGGACCAACGGTGAATATCGTAATAGAAAATCACACACACTCACACACACCCTATTCTCGACTACTGGTGAAAATTGTAACATAAAATTTTGTACCCTCCTTCTTGTCCCTCCCCCGAGAAATTTTGAAATGTCTCTTTCTCCACCAACTTTCTCCTCCTCTATTGCTGGAAATAATAAAATGTAATTTTGCACACCAACCTCTTTCTTCCCTATCCCAGAAAATCGTGTGAAACAATTTTTCCCACAAACTTCTTCCTCCCCTATCCCAGAAAATCGTGTAAAGCAATTTTTCCCACCAACTTCCTTCTCCCCTATCCCACAAAATCGTGTGAAACAATTTTGCCCACCAACTTCTTTCTCCCCTATCGAAGAAAATCGTGTGAAACAATTTTTCCCACCAACTTCTTTCTCCCCTATCCCATAAAATCATGTGAAACAATTTTTCCCACCAACTTCTTTCTCCCCATATCCCAGAAAATCTTGTGAAACAATTTTTCCCACCAACTTCTTTCTCCCCTATCCCAGAAAATCGTATGAAACAATTTTTCCCACTAACTTCTTTGTCCCCTATCCCAGAAAATCATGTGAAACAATTTTTCCCACCAACTTCTTTCTCCCCTATCCCAGAAAATCGTGTGAAACAATTTTTCCCACCAACTTCTTTCTCCCCTATCCCAGAAAATCCTGTGGAACAATTTTTCCCACCAACTTCTTTCTCCCCTATCCCAGAAAATCCTGTGGAACAATTTTTCCCACCAACTTCTTTCTCCCCTACCCCAGAAAATCGTGTGAAACAATTTTCCCCACCAACTTCTTTCTCCCCTATCCCAGAAAATCGTGTGAAACAATTTTGCCCACCAACTTCTTTCTCCCCTATCCCAGAAAATCGTGTGAAACAATTTTTCCCACCAACTTCTTTCTCCCCTATCCCAGAAAATCGTGTGAAACAATTTTGCCCACCAACTTCTTCCTCCCCTATCCCAGAAAATCGTGTGAAACAATTTTGCCCACCAACTTCTTTCTCCCCTATCCCATAAAATCGTGTGAAACAATTTTTCCCACCAACTTCTTTCTCCCCATATCCCAGAAAATCTTGTGAAACAATTTTTCCCACCAACTTCTTTCTCCCCTATCCCAGAAAATCGTATGAAACAATTTTTCCCACCAACTTCTTTCTCCCCTATCCCAGAAAATCCTGTGGAACAATTTTTCCCACCAACTTCTTTCTCCCCTACCCCAGAAAATCGTGTGAAACAATTTTCCCCACCAACTTCTTTCTCCCCTATCCCAGAAAATCGTGTGAAACAATTTTGCCCACCAACTTCTTTCTCCCCTATCCCAGAAAATCGTGTGAAACAATTTTGCCCACCAACTTCTTTCTCCCCTATCCCAGAAAATCGTGTGAAACAATTTTGCCCACCAACTTCTTCCTCCCCTATCCCAGGAAACCGTGTGAAACAATTTTTCCCACCAACTTCTTTCTCCCCTATCCCAGAAAATCGTGTGAAACAATTTTCCCCACCAACTTCTTTCTCCCCTATCCCAGAAAATCGTGTGAAACAATTTTTCCCACCAACTTCTTTCTCCCCTATCCCAGAAAATCGTGTGAAACAATTTTGCCCACCAACTTCTTTCTCCTCTATCCCAGAAAATCGTGTGAAACAATTTTGCCCACCAACTTCTTTCTCCTCTATCCCAGAAAATCGTGTGAAACAATTTTGCCCACCAACTTCTTTCTCCCCTATCCCAGAAAATCGTGTGAAAAAATTTTTCCCACCAACTTCTTTCTCCCCTATCCCAGAAAATCGTGTGAAACAATTTTTCCACCAATTTCTTTCTCCCCTATCCCAGAAAATCGTATGAAACAATTTTTCCCACTAACTTCTTTCTCCCCTATCCCAGAAAATCATGTGAAACAATTTTTCCCACCAACTTCTTTCTCCCCTATCCCAGAAAATCATGTGAAACAATTTTTCCCACCAACTTCTTTCTCCCCTATCACAGAAAATCCTGTCAAACAATTTTTCCCACCAACTTCTTTCTCCCCTATCCCAGAAAATCGTGTAAAACAATTTTTTCCACCAACTTCTTTCTCCCCTATCCCAGAAAATCGTGTGAAACAATTTTGCCCACCAACTTCTTTCTCCTCTATCCCAGAAAATCGTGTGAAACAATTTTTCCCACCAACTGCTTTCTCCCCTATCCCAGAAAATCGTGTGAAACAATTTTGCCCACCAACTACTTTCTCCCCTATCCCAGAAAATCGTGTGAAACAATTTTTCCCACCAACTTCTTCCTCCCCTATCCCAGGAAATCGTGTGAAACAATTTTCCCCACCAACTTCTTTCTCCCCTATCCCAGAAAATCGTGTAAAACAATTTTTTCCACCAACTTCTTTCTCCCCTATCCCAGAAAATCGTGTAAAACAATTTTTCCCACCAACTCCTTTCTCCCCTATCCCAGAAAATCGTGTAAAACAATTTTTCCCACCAACTTCTTTCTCCCCTATCCCAGAAAATCGTGTGAAACAATTTTTCCCACCAACTTCTTTCTCCCCTATCCCAGAAAATCGTGTGAAACAATTTTGCCCACCACCTTCTTTCTCCTCTATCCCAGAAAATCGTGTGAAACAATTTTTACCACAAACTCCTTCCTCCCCTATCCCAGAAAATCGTGTGAAACAATTTTGCCCACCAACTTTCTCCCCTATCCCAGAAAATCGTGTGAAACAATTTTGCATACCAACTTCTTTCTCCCCTATCCCAGAAAATCGTGTAAAGCAATTTTCCCACCAACTTGCTTCTCCCCTATCCCACAAAATCGTGTGAAACAATTTTTCCCACCAACTTCTTTCTCCCCATATCCCAGAAATTCTTGTCAAACAATTTTTCCCACCAACTCCTTTCTCCCCTATCCCAGAAAATCGTGTGAAACAATTTTTCCC
Source organism: Ryuthela nishihirai (assembly GCA_038380435.1). Classification (NCBI taxonomy): domain Eukaryota; kingdom Metazoa; phylum Arthropoda; class Arachnida; order Araneae; family Heptathelidae; genus Ryuthela; species Ryuthela nishihirai. Next base: position 572,856 of record JAWZYU010000106.1, on the reverse strand, counting down.
ACCACCTTTTCCTCCCCTATCCCAGAAAATTGTGTGAAACAATTTTGCCCACCAACTTCTTCTTCCCCTATCCCAGGAAATCGTGTGAAACAATTTTTCCCACCAACTTCTTTCTCCCCATATCCCAGAAATTCTTGTCAAACAATTTTTCCCACCAACTCCTTTCTCCCCTATCCCAGAAAATCGTGTGAAACAATTTTGCCCACCACCTTTTCCTCCCCTATCCCAGAAAATTGTGTGAAACAATTTTTCCCACCAACTTCTTTCTCCCCTATCCCAGAAAATCGTGTGAAACAATTTTTCCCACCAACTTCTTTCTCCCCTATCCCAGAAAATCGTGTGAAACAATTTTGCCCACCAACTTCTTCCTCCCCTATCCCAGAAAATCGTGTGAAACAATTTTGCCCACCAACTTCTTTCTCCCCTATCCCAGAAAATCGTGTGGAACAATTTTTCCCACCAACTCCTTCCTCCCCTATCAAAGAAAATCGTGTAAAACAATTTTTCCCACCAACTTCTTTCTCCCTTATCCCAGAAAATCGTGTGAAACAATTTTGCCCCCGAACTTCTTTCTCCCCTATCCCAGGAAATCGTGTGGAACAATTTTTCCCACCAACTCCTTCCTCCCCTATCAAAGAAAATCGTGTAAAACAATTTTTCCCACCAACTTCTTTCTCCCCTATCCCAGAAAATCGTGTGAAACAATTTTTCCCACAAACTCCTTCCTCCCCTATTCCAGAAAATCGTGTGAAACAATTTTGCCCACCAACTTCTTTCTCCCCTATCCCAGAAAATCGTGTGAAACAATTTTGCCCACCAACTTCTTTCTCCCCTATCCCAGAAAATCGTGTGAAAAAATTTTTCCCACCAACTTCTTTCTCCCCTATCCCAGAAAATCGTGTGAAACAATTTTTCCCACCAACTCCTTTCTCCCCTATCCCAGAAAATCGTGTGAAACAATTTTTCCACCAACTTCTTTCTCCCCTATCGCAGAAAATCGTGTGAAACAATTTTGCCCACCAACGTCTTTCTCCCCTATCGCAGAAAATCGTGTGAAACATTTTTCCCACCAACTTCTTTCTCCCCTATCCCAGAAAATCGTGTGAAACAATTTTTCCCACCAACTCCTTTTTCCCCTATCCCAGAAAATCGTGTGAAACAATTTTTCCCACCAACTTCTTTCTCCCCTACCCCAGAAAATCGTGTGAAACAATTTTGCCCACCAACTTCTTTCTCCCCTACCCCAGAAAATCGTGTGAAACAATTTTGCCCACCAACTTCTTTCTCCCCTACCCCAGAAAATCGTGTGAAACAATTTTCCCCACCAACTTCTTTCTCCCCTATCCCAGAAAAGCGTGTGAAACAATTTTGCCCACCAATTTCTTTCTCCCCTATCCCAGAAAATCGTGTGAAACAATTTTGCCCACCAACTTCTTTCTCCCCTATCCCAGAAAATCGTGTGAAACAATTTTGCCCACCAACTTCTTCCTCCCCTATCCCAGGAAACCGTGTGAAACAATTTTTCCCACCAACTTCTTTCTCCCCTATCCCAGAAAATCGTGTGAAACAATTTTCCCCACCAACTTCTTTCTCCCCTATCCCAGAAAATCGTGTGAAACAATTTTTCCCACCAACTTCTTTCTCCCCTATCCCAGAAAATCGTGTGAAACAATTTTGCCCACCAACTTCTTTCTCCTCTATCCCAGAAAATCGTGTGAAACAATTTTGCCCACCAACTTCTTTCTCCTCTATCCCAGAAAATCGTGTGAAACAATTTTGCCCACCAACTTCTTTCTCCCCTATCCCAGAAAATCGTGTGAAAAAATTTTTCCCACCAACTTCTTTCTCCCCTATCCCAGAAAATCGTGTGAAACAATTTTTCCACCAATTTCTTTCTCCCCTATCCCAGAAAATCGTATGAAACAATTTTTCCCACTAACTTCTTTCTCCCCTATCCCAGAAAATCATGTGAAACAATTTTTCCCACCAACTTCTTTCTCCCCTATCCCAGAAAATCGTGTGAAACAATTTTTCCCACCAACTTCTTTCTCCCCTATCACAGAAAATCCTGTCAAACAATTTTTCCCACCAACTTCTTTCTCCCCTATCCCAGAAAATCTTGTAAAACAATTTTTTCCACCAACTTCTTTCTCCCCTATCCCAGAAAATCGTGTGAAACAATTTTGCCCACCAACTTCTTTCTCCTCTATCCCAGAAAATCGTGTGAAACAATTTTTCCCACCAACTGCTTTCTCCCCTATCCCAGAAAATCGTGTGAAACAATTTTGCCCACCAACTACTTTCTCCCCTATCCCAGAAAATCGTGTGAAACAATTTTTCCCACCAACTTCTTCCTCCCCTATCCCAGGAAATCGTGTGAAACAATTTTCCCCACCAACTTCTTTCTCCCCTATCCCAGAAAATCGTGTAAAACAATTTTTTCCACCAACTTCTTTCTCCCCTATCCCAGAAAATCGTGTAAAACAATTTTTCCCACCAACTCCTTTCTCCCCTATCCCAGAAAATCGTGTGAAACAATTTTGCCCACCAACTTCCTCCTCCCCTATCCCAGAAAATCGTGTGAAACAATTTTTCCCACCAACTTCTTTCTCCCCTATCCCAGAAAATCGTGTAAAACAATTTTTCCCACCAACTTCTTTCTCCCCTATCCCAGAAAATCGTGTGAAACAATTTTTCCCACCAACTTCTTTCTCCCCTATCCCAGAAAATCGTGTGAAACAATTTTGCCCACCACCTTCTTTCTCCCCTATCCCAGAAAATCGTGTGAAACAATTTTTACCACAAACTCCTTCCTCCCCTATCCCAGAAAATCGTGTGAAACAATTTTGCCCACCAACTTCTTTCTCCCCTATCCCAGAAAATCGTGTGAAACAATTTTGCATACCAACTTCTTTCTCCCCTATCCCAGAAAATCGTGTAAAGCAATTTTCCCACCAACTTGCTTCTCCCCTATCCCACAAAATCGTGTGAAACAATTTTTCCCACCAACTTCTTTCTCCCCATATCCCAGAAATTCTTGTCAAACAATTTTTCCCACCAACTCCTTTCTCCCCTATCCCAGAAAATCGTGTGAAACAATTTTTCCCACCACCTTTTCCTCCCCTATCCCAGAAAATTGTGTGAAACAATTTTGCCCACCAACTTCTTCTTCCCCTATCCCAGGAAATCGTGTGAAACAATTTTTCCCACCAACTTCTTTCTCCCCATATCCCAGAAATTCTTGTCAAACAATTTTTCCCACCAACTCCTTTCTCCCCTATCCCAGAAAATCGTGTGAAACAATTTTTCCCACCAACTTCTTTCTCCCCATATCCCAGAAATTCTTGTCAAACAATTTTGCCCACCAACTTCTTTCTCCCCTATCCCAGAAAATCGTGTGAAACAATTTTTCCCACCAACTTCTTTCTCCCCTATCCCAGAAAATCGTGTGAAACAATTTTGCCCACCAACTTCTTCCTCCCCTATCCCAGAAAATCGTGTGAAACAATTTTGCCCACCAACTTCTTTCTCCCCTATCCCAGAAAATCGTGTGGAACAATTTTTCCCACCAACTCCTTCCTCCCCTATCAAAGAAAATCGTGTAAAACAATTTTTCCCACCAACTTCTTTCTCCCTTATCCCAGAAAATCGTGTGAAACAATTTTGCCCCCGAACTTCTTTCTCCCCTATCCCAGGAAATCGTGTGGAACAATTTTTCCCACCAACTCCTTCCTCCCCTATCAAAGAAAATCGTGTAAAACAATTTTTCCCACCAACTTCTTTCTCCCCTATCCCAGAAAATCGTGTGAAACAATTTTTCCCACAAACTCCTTCCTCCCCTATTCCAGAAAATCGTGTGAAACAATTTTGCCCACCAACTTCTTTCTCCCCTATCCCAGAAAATCGTGTGAAACAATTTTGCCCACCAACTTCTTTCTCCCCTATCCCAGAAAATCGTGTGAAACAATTTTTCCCACCAACTTCTTTCTCCCCTATCCCAGAAAATCGTGTGAAACAATTTTTCCCACCAACTCCTTTCTCCCCTATCCCAGAAAATCGTGTGAAACAATTTTTCCACCAACTTCTTTCTCCCCTATCGCAGAAAATCGTGTGAAACAATTTTGCCCACCAACGTCTTTCTCCCCTATCGCAGAAAATCGTGTGAAACATTTTTCCCACCAACTTCTTTCTCCCCTATCCCAGAAAATCGTGTGAAACAATTTTTCCCACCAACTCCTTTTTCCCCTATCCCAGAAAATCGTGTGAAACAATTTTTCCCACCAACTTCTTTCTCCCCTACCCCAGAAAATCGTGTGAAACAATTTTGCCCACCAACTTCTTTCTCCCCTATCCCAGAAAATCGTGTGAAACAATTTTTCCCACCAACTTCTTTCTCCCCTATCCCAGGAAATCGTGTGAAACAATTTTTCCCACCAACTTCTTTCTCTCCTATCCCAGAAAATCGTGTGAAACAATTTTGCCCACCAACTTCTTTCTCCCCTATCGCAGAAAATCGTGTGAAACAATTTTTCCCATAAACTCCTTCCTCCCCTATTCCAGAAAATCGTGTGAAACAATTTTTCCCACTAACTTCTTTCTCCCCTATCGAAGAAAATCGTGTGAAACAATTTTTCCCACCAACTTCTTTCTCCCCTATCCCAGAAAATCGTGTGAAATAATTTTGCCCACCAACTTCTTCCTCCCCTATCCCAGGAAATCGTGTGAAACAATTTTTCCCACCAACTTCTTTCTCCCCTATCCCAGAAAATCGTGTGAAACAATTTTTCCCACCAACTTCTTCCTTCCCTATCCCAGAAAATCGTGTGAAACAATTTTTCCCACCAACTTCTTTCTCCCCTATCCCAGAAAATTGTGTGAAACAATTTTTCCCACCAACTTCTTTCTCCCCTATCCCAGAAAATCGTGTGAAACAATTTTGCCCACTAACTTCTTTCTCCCCTATCGAAGAAAATCGTGTGAAACAATTTTTCCCACCAACTTCTTTCTCCCCTATCCCAGAAAATCGTGTGAAATAATTTTGCCCACCAACTTCTTCCTCCCCTATCCCAGGAAATCGTGTGAAACAATTTTTCCCACCAACTTCTTTCTCCCCTATCGCAGAAAATCGTGTGAAATAATTTTGCCCACCAACTTCTTTCTCCCCTACCCCAGAAAATCGTGTGAAACAATTTTGCCCACCAACTTCATTCTCCCCTACCCCAGAAAATCGTGTGAAACAATTTTCCCCACCAACTTCTTTCTCCCCTATCCCAGAAAATCGTGTGAAACAATTTTGCCCACCACTTCTTTCTCCCCTATCCCAGAAAATCGTGCAAAGCAATTCCCCCCCCCACCCCCATCCCTTCGTCCTCTACCATTTGAAATGTATATGTCGGCTCTTGTGCTTCCTGCTGAAACATTTTAGACATGCCAGCAACATAGAGTAACAAAGTAAACAATCATTATCTTTAATAATTTCGAACTTTAAATAACATGATTGGTGGGTAAAAGAAATAAAGTACAAAAATTTCAAAAAAAAGGTAAGAAAATATTGAAATTTAAATATTAATATTCGTCAATGTTTATGTGAAAAAAATTTCGAAAAACTTCCTTGGAACTTTTAATGTGTAATCAAAATACTCAAATTAAGCTATTTTTGTAATGATACGTACTTCAGAGTTCACATTTATTGATCCACATGATTTCTACTGAGCAAACAGGAATAAAGAATTGCAGAAACTCACTAAAACGACAATGGATGCTCAAATCAGTCGTTAAGGAAATCTGAAAGCTGATTCGAATTCAGGATCTTCTAGTTATGCGTCAATTGCTCTGAGTGAATAGGATTTTCTTAATGCCAAAAAGAAATAACTCTCAAGTTCATTTTACATTTTCCTTTCAGCTGAAAACTTCCCCTGTGAGCTTCGACTCCGCAGTATCCTTTGATACCGACTCCACAGTTGAAAGTTTAACTTTGTGGTTGACTTCTCCTGACTCGGGTGGTAAACAAATGGCGAACATCCTTGAAGAGGAAGACATCAGTTTGGAAGCCAATGGTGTGATGATAAAATCTTCAACTGAAGTCAGCCCAATGCCTGCTTACATCATTACCGTAACGGAAGTTCCAGAGGTAAGTACGTTTCTGCTCTTTTAAAAACTTCATCCACTGGCCAATTCGAAATGGTCTCTGGAGGATTTGTGTGACGAGAAAGAGTTGGATTGGGTTGTTTTAACTCTGAACGGCACTTTTTAGCACATAATGGACTAAATGTCCAGCTCACAAGGACCCCGAAGGCTCAGAGAAGGTTGGGGGAGGGGACCCACTGGAACAGCTGTTGGGAGACAAATGATAGCCTCCCGTCAAGGCCATCCAGCGCGTTCTTTAAAGAGCACAGGGTATGGCTCTCCGGTACACGCAGCCACGGTTTAACGTCTCACCCGACGGACGGCAGCATCATCATTTTTATCTCATATATACACACACCTCATTTCAACCTAATTCATTTAAACTAATTCACAAATTAGTTTAAACCTCATCTTTAAAAAAAAACTTAAATTAGTTTTTCACAGGCTAAAAAACACCCCCGTTTTTTCTAATTTTGACACATATTTTCGCAAAAAACCACAAGAAACACACTTTTTTTCTTATCCCCCATAACTTTTCCCATGGATTTTCATAGAATTCTCGAGCCCCTTTTACTGTGCCAGAACTCACATTTATGCTAATACTGTCGCCTCAGTCCAAAGCTCGTTAATCCATAAAAAAAATGTCCACATAAATTTAGGAAAAGGCGTAAATATTGTGACCAATTATTCCAAAAATGCGTTAATTAAATGCACGTAATCTGACATCCGACTGTGTATTGTCACCAAAAATCGGGACATTTTGTATCCCTGAAAATGTTTTTCGAGACACCGGGACATTTAGAAAACCTGAAAATGTTTTTCAAGACACTGGGACATTTAGAAGACCTGAAAATGTTTTCGAGACACCGGGACATTTAGAAGACCTGAAAATGTTTTTCAAAACAATGGGACATTTAGAAGACCTGAAAATGTTTTCGAGACACCGGGACATTTAGAAGACCTGAAAATGTTTTTCGAGACACTGGGACATTTAGAAGACCTGAAAATATTTTCGAGACACCGGGACAAAGACCTGAAAATGGTTTTTGAGACACCTGGACATTTGGAAAACCTGAAAATATTTTTTGAGACACTGGGACATTTAGAAGCCCTGAAAATGTTTTTCAAGACACCGGGACATTTGGAAGACCTGAAAATGTTTTTCAAGACACCGGGACGTTTGGAAGACCTGAAAATGTTTTTCAAGACACCGGGACATTTGGAAGACCTGAAAATGGTTTTCGAAACACCAGGACATTTGGAAGCCCTTAAAATGTTTTTCCAGACACCGGGACATTTAGAAGCCCTGAAAATGTTTTTCAAGACACCGGGACATTTGGAACACCTGAAAATGGTTTTTGAGACACCGGGACATTTGGAAGCCCTGAAAATGGTTTTTGAGACACCGGGACATTTGGAAGCCCTGAAAATGGTTTTTGAGACACCGGGACATTTGGAAGCCCTGAAAATGTTTTTCGAGACAGCAGGACAGTTCTTTAAAACCAGTCACCCTATATAAAACCCAAAAATAATTTTTTATTTATCTCTTAAAATAAATAAATTGTTTTCCCCCCACCCCTCTGGGGTTAAAGGTCAAATCGTTGTTGTCAATGTGAACCATTCAAAATTCAAACAAGAATAGTTTTATATTTTTCAAATTTTAACCACATTTAACGATGGAAAATGCGAATTCTAGCATTTCATTGGTACTTATCCAAACTAAAAATAATTTTACAGTTGTCTACGAGGGCTGCTTTGTGGATTTAAAAACCTCCCCCTCAAGATTTGACAACTAACATTTTTGGGGGGGGAAAAAAGCCATAATTTTCCTTTTTTTTTTGAGTATGCGTAATGTGAAGTGCAAGACCCAATTCTGTATAGCTTATCGTCGTATAGTAAGGGGGCGGGGGTGGCTCAGTCGGTAGCGCGCCAGGCTCGTAATCTGTAGTTCCCAGGTTCGAGTCCCAGCTGGGTCAGCGTTGAGATTTATCTCCGCAAAATTCCCCGCCCTGCCCACGGTCAGTAGGGGACACCGATGGGCTTGGAAAGGTCGTCGTCCGTCGGATGGGTCGTTAAGCCGTGGTCCCGTGTGTCATACCCTGTGCACGTTACAAAACACGCTGGATGGCCTTGACGGGAGGCTACCATCTGTCTCCCAACAGCTGTTCCAGCTCCCCCAACCTTCTCTGAGCCTTCGGGGTGTATGTGACCTGGCCATTTATCCCATGGTGTGCAAAAAAGTGCCGCTCAGAGGTAAAACAACAACAACGACGACAAGATGAATCTCGTTTTCCGAAAGAGCTAAAAGTAACATAAAGCGACAATGTGTGATATCTTGATATGTGACACTTAAGAATGATACATAATTTTTAATTACAGGATTAATTTTTTATTTACCATTAGAAGTATTACTTATATTGTTAGAAAACTATATTTTTTATAAATATGAGATAAATTTATTAAGCTGTTTCGTTTGGAACTCTATTATTCAAACACAGTTTATCGCCAATGTTTTTTTTATAAAATCATTTTTCTTAATATCTTACATCAGGACTGGATCTAGAAAAAAAAAAATTAAGTGGGGATTGGGGCAAAAAACTAGATCCCCATTCCAGTATAAATTTTTTCTCTCTATTTTAGTGACGTTTAAACATTTTTTGAAAAAAATGCTTGTGAAAAAACGTTGAAAAATGTGTACTGCAAATACAGTTTATTTTACACACAGCACTCATCCACAAACAATTTATAGCCTTTGCGGGCTATAAATAGTTCAGTCACGTAACTGCTATATAGCGTTACCTGCCGCTGTTATAATGGATAAACACAACGACCTCAGCGAGTTCGTTTGCGAACTGAAAGTTGTTACGAGGAAGTTGGGGTAGTCCATAA